>JAULKK010299625.1:0-12672 GCA_032355705.1 Rubia peregrina
TCCATCCATCCATCTTCCTTTCCCCGCCTTTCTTTAAGAAGGGAGACACTATTTTTATCGGCCAGTATCTGTTCACAATTAATATTTGTATTCAACCGTTAATATTTTTTTATTTAAATATAAAGTTATTAAATATATTAAACTCACAAAGATCAAATCAAAATTTCATTACATAAAATCATTATACTAATAAATATATTGATTTTATTGTGAATACTGCATCGTGGTACCCATAATATTAATAAGAATATATTTTTTAAATATCTCACACAGGATACTACTTATATAGATATAATAAAAAATTATTACTTATTAAAAAAGTTATATTATATTTTCATTTTATATCGTAATTTGTGCATCGCACGGGTGTTATCTATTATATATATATATATATACACACACACTAAACAAGGAACTAGGAGGGCATGAATACACTTTACTCTTTTAGTTATTATGTAAAAATATTAAGTCTAAATTGTCTAATCGGTGTGTGTGTATATATATATATATTCATACTTGTAATATTCGTTTAAATATACGATATAAAATTTAAATAAAATTATATCATTCTTTAAGAATACAAAGGTTTGGGTGAGATGGTCTCATCCAATTTTATGGTGAGGCGCAAGATCAAAATACAATTATTTAAAGATGAGAGATGACATTGGGTACTTTTTATAAATTTTAAAACTTTATTTAAACTCATGTCTCAACATAAGTTATAGTGAGACGGTCACGTATGAGTTTTTCTTCTTTAAGAAAAGTAAATATAATATCATTTGAATAATAATAGATTTAATCAATTATATTTGTGTTGCTATTGACAGATTAATATGATAAAGTCAAACAATTGGAAAATAAGAACTATAAACTCACTATATTATCTAATCATATTCCTATCTCGTTCAACTAAAAATAATCAGGTTTAGTTTTGGTACGAGTTTTTCTCGGGTTTGATTTTGATTTCGGTTCGGGGGGTCTTGTTCGGATTTGGGTCCTTTTGAGTCCGATATTTTCCGTTTGGGTCAAATACTTTCGGCTCATTCGAACATCTTCAAGTTTCGAATAATTGATCAAGTATTATTATTCCAATTTTCATTCGAATTTGATTCGGGTATGTATTTTCATATATTCTCGTATGGGTTTGTTTTGATAGACCCGCTAATATGTGTGATATTCATGAATGTTTAGGTGAATGTTTACCACTGTAACGGCTAATATTGTGTATGACATATTGCACTGATTAGTACCGTTCATATAAGTTACAAGAACGAGACTGAAAGAAAAACAAATCTCTATCAATCCCATCATATTACTATCAAATTTTAATCTCATCTCAATCACTGATCTCGTCCATCCCAATACCCCCTTAAAGTGAAGCGTCGGATGTTCAGAGGCATAAAACTTGGATTTGAAAAATTCAAACAAAGGACAAGACAATCCTTTCGTGAAAATATCTGCAAACTGAAGTGAAGTGGGAACATGGTGTAGACAAACCTTGGCCGATTAAGTCATCTCATGAACAAAGTGATAGTCAATGTCAATGTGTTTCGCACGCCAACAAGATTTTTAGCCAAAAAAGATGACACTGTTGTTATCACAATGCAAAATTGAAGGATTGGACAAAGGAAACCGAAGATCATGTAGGAGATGAGAAAGTCAGACAACCTATGTGGCAATATTAACCAAAACATAATACAACGACTCAGAACTCGAACTCGAGTTCAAAACTAAGGGTTGCTTCTAAGCACTTCGTGAAACGAGGTTTCCACCAAGGAAGACAACATACACATATGTAGAACGATGAGTCTTGAAACACCCCGCCCATTCTACATCGGAGTAACCCGACACCTCGGAAGAACAAATCAAGCGAAAGGAAAGACCAGAGTGCACAGTCTCATGAACATAGCGGAGCATACGAGTAATTGTGGTAAAGTGATCATCCCTCAGATCTTGAAGATACTGACTGATGAAATTAACCGCAAAGGCAGGATTAGGAACAGTGATGGTAAGATACGACAATGCACCAACCAAGGACCAATATAGAGTGAGGTTGAGAAATTTCCCACTGGTGTTATTATGTAGTTCAGAGTGAGGGAGAAACAGTGTAAAGACGGAAGCAACCTAAACCATCCCATCCTACGAAGAATATCATGAGCGTACGTGGCCTGAGACTCTACCTCCAAACTGAGTAAGTAATGCAAAGATGCCTAGTTCTTAATGGAGAACTCCTGATCAGTTCTAGCAATGAACCGACGAATGGCCACATAGACATTTTTGGTGAGGATAACACTGTCCACATAAACCAAGAGATACAAAAGAGTAGTACCTCAAGAAAATATGAACAATAACCTGTCGACCGAGTTGCAAATGAAGCCAGGGTCGCCGAGATAAGTGCTAAAATGTTGGAACCACGCACAAGAAGCCATAAATATCTTTCCATAGACAACTAACATAATCAGGATGGGTATCGTCCTTGTAGCCAACTTCACAACGGGGTTGAAGGTATGATGAAAATTGAATCCTGGCATCTGAGAGAAACCATATGCAACCAATCAAGCCTTGTATCGATCAATAGTACCATTGCACCGGTACTTGAGACTGTAAACCCATTTGGAGCCGACAATATTCACATAAGGAGGGTGAGGCACCAAATCCCAAGTATGATGGTAGCAAAGTGCATTCATTTCCTCATCCATAATGAAATCCATCGAGGATCATGAAGAGCTGCACGATAGTCTCGAGACTCGGTCTGAGCAACTTGTGCAGCAAGAAAGCCAGATATCTTATAATAAGATAATGATCGAGGGCTCAAGAAACATCTATCGTCCTTCATCTGGAGGGTCAAATTTGTGTTTCAAGTTTTTCAACACTTTTTATTATGTTTTGATAATTTCGGGGAACTTTTTGTTATTTCTTTAAATTGGCGGCAACTATTGTTTACTATTTTTATATTATATTTGAAGTTAAAGATGTATTCATTGATTATCAAAGAGAGTTATTACACATTATGGGATATGGACCCATCGAGAGATTCGATCTCTTGATTGTTTGGCGTGAGTAACCAATATGTGAGCTATTACATTGTTCTTTCTTCTAATCCAAACTATTTCAGGACAATTATGGAGCTCTGCTAAAATGGAAATATCGTTTATGAGTAGACCAAAATCAGATAGGTTCTCTTCTTTGCTATTAATAGCGTTGACTACAATTTTTGCGTCTCCTTTAGTATGTTGAACTGGTAGTCCCTTCTTCATTGAATTTTGGAAGTCGACCCTTAGTTATAGGGCTTCCACATTTTTAGCGTTGTATGGAATAGGTAGCATGTGTGCCTCTCCATAGACCCATGCACCACTCGAGTCTCTGATATACCATCCCTAGCAGGTACTGTTGTTGGGTGTTGCAACATCAAAGTATAAAGTGTTTCCTATTTGGGTTTTTGGATTTTGGTAGGAATTATGCTCAGATGAAGGATCTTTTTCCCGTGCTAGGCTATCCAGTTGCTTAACTTGCTTGCTAGGATAGAGAACACTATGTTGTAGATAGAGGACATGCTGGTCACCATGAAGGAGCTTATTTCGGTGATTCCAAAGATGGTATAACATCATAGACACAAGAGCCATGTCTTGATTAGTCAGTTCTAGCAGAAGCTCATGTGCCCATAATTCTGCACTAGTCTGTTGGTACATGTATATCTTCTCATGCAAATCTGCTGCGAACCAGATGTGGTGTGTTGCAAGGCAGTGGAAGAATAAATGGGATAGAGAAGTATCATCACTCGAGCATGTTAAGCATGTTGTTTTGTGCCTCGCGTGCTTCTGTCGTAGATTATCTGTTGATGGCAGCTGGTTCTTACACGATCTTCATAACAAGTGTTTCATTTTTGGCGGCACTCTCAGATTCCATATTCATTTCCAATGTTGTGAGGGTCTGAACTGTTGTTTTCCATGTATCCTACATCGGAATATAGTGGAGAATTAATGCCCAAAATATATACTGACTTGACCGTGTACTTACCATCAATCGTTGGCTGCCAAGACCATGTATCCGGGTGATAATGGTTACTTCTACAGGCATTGATAAAATGAGAGAGGCTTCTTCCTCTTTGAAAGTTTCTCTGATAAGACTTTCATTCCAATAATCCGTGCCTCCTAATTTCAGGTGACTCACTGTCAGGTCATCCAAAAAAATAACGGAAGGGAATGGGGTTTTGGGTTACCAATTCACGATAAGCAAGGATCGTGTTTTATGTCTGTACATACCCCAGATCCAATACGTTTACGGATTCCTAGCTTCAGTAATTTCCTTCCTGCAAGGATGGATCGCCATGCATATAAGGGGTCGTAACCAAGGTCGGTCTCTAGGAAAGACGATGATGAAAAATATTTAGCTTTTAAAACCTTTGCCAACATCGACTCTGGGTTACTAAGTATTCTCCAACCCTACTTTCCTAGCATTGTCGTGTTAAAAAATCTTAAGATCTTTAAATGCTAGCCCCCCAAACCTTTTGGTATGCATAAATGACGCCATTGGGCCCACTGTATCTTCTTCTCCGAGGATTACTCCCCCACCAATACCTTGCATATGTTTTGTGTATACTCTCTATCATATTGTCAGGGAACATGAAGCAAGACACGGTGTAGTTGGGATAGATTGTAAAACCGCTTTAACGAGCACTTCTTTCCCCCTTTGGATAGTTGTTTGTGGTACCAGCTTTCGACCTGCTTCACTATCCTATCCTTGAGAACTTCCAATGAAGCTAACTTACATCGCCTAAAGATTATTGGGAGTCCGAGATACTTTTCATGGTTAACTGTTTCAGGCATCTGTAGTATGGATAGGACTTCGGATTTGTCACTATTAGAGGTATTTAGGCTGAACATAACAGATGATTTATTGACTTTTATCTTTTGTCCCAGAGCAAGGCTAAAGCTTCGTAGGATGTCTTTTAAATTGGTCACCTCATGTTTGGTAGCCTCTCCTAATATCAATGTATCATCAGTAAAAAGAGGATGAGATATAAGTGGTGATGATCGAGCTATCTTTAGCCCGTGAAGATCATTTTTGCACACAACTTCCTACAACATTTGAGAGAATACTTCTTCGCAAATGATGAACAAATATGGGGATAATGGATCACCTTGCCTAAGTTCCTTGGAAGGTATTACCCTTCCAAACTGCTTTCGATTAAGCGTGAATGAGAACTTTACTGTGGATATGCAATTTTCAATGAGGCTGACAAATGTATAATTAAATCCCATACTTTTGAGAACCTTGAGTAAAAAGGCCATTCAATTCTGTCAAAATCCTTTCTCATGTCCAGCTTAATAGACATAGACACTATATGACCCATTCTTCTCCTTTTGATATAGTGGTGGATCTCATGCGCAATGAGAACATTATCTGTGATTAATCGGTTCTTGACAAAAGTATTTTGGTGGGTTTAAAGGATAGTGTCCAATATCTCCTTGAGCCTATTAGAAATGCACTTAGAGATTATTCGATAGACTACATTGCATAAACTAATAGGCCTAAATCATATGACATCTCTCATTTCTTGACCTTTGGAATAAGCACTACATTAGTATCATTTATACACTGTGTTGATTTTCCTTCATTTAGATATTGTAATGTCTCAGAGGTAACTTTCTCGCCCACAATATTCCAATATTTTTGGGAAAAAATGATGGGGGCATGCCATCAGGACCAGGGGAATTGTTTGGAGCCATATTCTTTAGGACTAGAATGATTTCACCTTAAGTGTATGGTCTCATTAATCTATCACACATCTCCTGTGTGACTCCTGGATTCACCGTTGTCATCAATTGATCAATAACAGGTGGAGACGGATTTGTCCTTTCGAATAAGTCATGAAAGTGGCCTGAAATGATGGTTTCCTTATCCTCTACCCTCGTACGCTATTACCCTTGCCTATCCTTTAGGCCATAAATGGTATTTCTTCGTTTTGCTTTTTGGAAAAAGCATGGAAGAAACCTGTATTCCTATCACCATATTCTAACCAATGTTGTTTGGCCCTTTGTTTCCACTTCATCTCATCTGCATCTAATTGGTACTCAAGTTTTTGTTTGAGTACGGCTATCTGTTTTTGAGCTTCTGAGGTGATGGATCCTTGCTGAAGAGTCTATATTTTCTTGGAAAGTAAATCCTTCTGTTTTTGTTAATTTTTGAACTCATTTTTAGCCCAAAAGGTTTAGACTTTCTGAACATTCCTTTATAGCGATGGGGAGATCATTAGTTGTGTCGTTCCAAGAATTTTGCACCATATCTTGACATTGCGGGGATTAGGTCCAACGGTTCTCAAATCTGAAAGGCCTGTGTCGAGGGATTGGCGAAGCCTCTCTAGGGTGAGATCTTATATGTAGCAAGATGGGCACATGGTCAGATTGATGACTAAACAAGTGCATTAGCTTTGAGGCTAGGCATGTGTTTTGTCAACTAGGTGTTGCTATCACTCTATCTAATCTGGCCTTGACAATGCGAGGATTTTTCCAATTTCGAAACCATGTAGATGTGTATCCCTCATACCCCAAGTCCATTAGATTACACTAGCTTAAAGTCAATCTAAAATCATCAATTTGGCCTGGAGGCCATCTTTTCGAGCTCTGAAATTTCCTTTGCTGAAGAACTTCATTGAAGTCCCCAGTACACAGCTATGGTAAATTAAGGTTCATATCAATTAGTGGAATTTTTTCCTAATAACATGGCGTTTGCTTTTCTGGCTCGCCATATACTTCTATATAATGTCAAGTCAAGTCAGTGGATATCTTTTACCGTAAAATCAATAAAATTAAAACAATAACTCAAAATTGAAACATCTAAGTCCTTATTCCAAAACAAGTCGAGCCCTCCTGAATTTTCATTGGAGTCAATAGCGACTCCATGTAGTTCCAAGTCGTCTCTTAGCTGCAATGGACTGAGTCGCAATAGAGTTACTGCCTGCGATGGGTTGAGTCAGGCCCAGCCTCAGTGTGAGGCAAATGAAATGTTCGCCTCAGGCCCCCAAATTTTTAATTATGAGGGGGCCACATTTTTTAAAAAAATTACTATATACAGTATATAAGAAAAAAATATTAATAAATATTATATGTTTCAGTTAATTGCCTCAATAAAAAAATCTCTTACATGTGAGGCCCCATTTTATAAATGTAATACACTTTAAATATTATATGTGAGGCCCATTTTATTCTAATTTTCTCCATTTTATTCTAATTTGCTTCGGGCCTTCAAAATGATAGGGCCGGCCCTGGGCTGAGTTGCGGCTGAAGTGAGGAGCGATTCGCCGGGGTTGAAACCTGGTCTGAGGTCAGGCGTGACAGAGTTGACGCCTGTGCTGGGTTGAGGCGCGAGATGGGCAACAAGGACTCTGTCGACGAGAAGGCCGATATGTGAAGCCTTCAGTCCAGGATGAATATTGTTTATATTAATAATGGCAAACAAATTGAATTCCGACGGAGTGAGGATAGGTCGCTGCAAATGGTCGATTTTGTCGCTACAAATTCCTTGATTAATGACCATGAATTTCGTCATATTTCCTTCCCAATTTAAATTCAGTAAACCCGTGAAAAAGGATTCCATACCGAGCGAGAAAATCTCCTCCATTAATGGAGAATAACTGTCATTTGACCGTTTTCGATTGACCACAGAGATGAAGGGCCGTTTTTGCTGTTTTTCCAGCACAGTCTGCTCGTCGCCGATGACCTTATCTTTGCCCTTCTCGGCCGTTGTGTGTCTGTCCGTCACCAGTATTGATTTTTGCACTTTTATCACGCTATCTATAATAAGACTCTTTCTCAATTGAACCGGAAGTTCTCTGTGCTTTCTCTGATAATCTCTTATTTACCCAGGCTGTGTTCCTGCATTTTCTTGGTTGTTATATTTGGACGATCACATTGTAACTGCAGATTTATTTGGGAGTGGGATTGATTTCCATCGCCTGGGAATTCCGCATAAATTCTCACTAAAGATTTTCCCAATGCCATGAATGCAAGATTGTCAGCTTGATGAAGGAGTGTAACAGGAATTTTTTTTTGTTTCTGTATAGAAGTTGGATAAAAGCAGGTGTGTGGTGTAGATGATGATACAAAGATATCGTAATGTGTTTGCATATATAATGGTGATGTTTAATGAATGATATTCTTGGATTGTTTCCAATCAAGAATTCATGTTCTTGGATAAGGTAGCAGGTTAGATCCATCATGAAAATGAGAATCCTGAAGTTTGACAGAGAGAAGATCTTGATGATTTTCAAACTAGAATATACCTAGAGAGAGAAAGTAGAGAGAAGGCGGAGCAGTTTTTTTTATGCCCACTCCTGCCTGAGCTGAACTTACCACTGTTTACTATTCAAACCCATGTCAGTTGTTTTTGGCGGACAATTTTTTAATATTGAATAAATTTTGAGGTGTTCCTTCACTTCTATCAATTCATGCACATTGCATCAATATGTTATAACCAGTCAACACCCGTGTGTTGCACGATTGAATATTTAAATTTGAGTATGTATAAAATTGTTTGATATTATTATATGAGAATGACGGTATATGAACTATTGATGGAATAAAGTATTTATAAATTGACTATGAATTTGTTGATAAGTAAATATCAATAAATTTGATATTTAAAAGAAATCTCTCAAAATATATGTACTGTATCCAAAAATTGTAATTATTGTATAGAATACTTCACATTATAAGTAATATAGTCATAAAAATTTAAATATTTGTTGTTAAAGAATTAATAAAAACATAATTAAACTTATATAATTATATAATTCAATTTAAAATTATGGTTTACTTAATTACAAAAATATTACATTTATTTTCATTCAATTTTTAAATAAGAATATGTTCATTATTTTATTATTAAATAAAAATAAATTTTGCTAACATTTAATATATATATATATATATTATGAATATATAGTTAATAGTTTATAAATATATTACTTAGTATTTTTATAAAAAAATATTTTTATTTTTAAATATATAGTATATTATTTTTATATTAATATAAAAATATTTTTTTATCAAAATAGTAGAAATATATATACTTTTTAATTTTTATATAAATAAAATATAATATTTAATAAATACAATCACTTATTTTAAATCGTGCACCCCATGAGTATAATCTAAATCTAGTATCACTAAGAAATACACTTACAAATATCCGAATAATCTATCTATATTAAAATCACATCACAAACATATGTTTCATTACAAAGTAAGATCTAAATTCGCCAATCATCTGCCCTTCTGAAAGATTCCACTATTGTAGCTGCTAAGTTATTTTCAAAAACTTCTTCCACGATATTTCCTTTTGAACTATCATTGCTCCATCTTCATGAATTACCTGGCAGGGATATAAAAAAGCATTGTCAATTACTATCGAGCACAAAAAAATCAAAATATGAGAGAACCTTTTGTATCAATAGACTAATTTTCCTATCATTGTCGTTTCTACTCCTTTTCTAATCCGTCTCCCACTGCTTCAAATGTTAAAGATAGTCTAAATTTATAGATGTGTATATCACAACTATGCTTTGAACAAGTCCAGTCACCATGGACAAAATCGTAATTATGAAAAGAAAACCTACGACTTATTCCCGAAAGAGGTAAGAACTC
This sequence comes from Rubia peregrina, assembly GCA_032355705.1. Lineage (NCBI taxonomy): Eukaryota > Viridiplantae > Streptophyta > Magnoliopsida > Gentianales > Rubiaceae > Rubia > Rubia peregrina. The sequence continues at coordinate 9,645 of JAULKK010299625.1, forward strand.
CAACTTTTGGGATGTCTCCGGAGAAGAAATTTGAGGACAAGTTCCTGAATTTCCGAAAGGAAGATAGATTACGTGAAATTTATTTCTTCAAATAAAATCACAAGGCATTCGAATCAAACAGTTGATTTTCAAACTCAAATAGAACGTGGATGACTTAGGCGTCCAAGCAAAGAAGGTATAGCCCCTCTGAGTGAATTGCTTGAGAGATCCCTAGATCATATTTTCCCTGAGTACATTAGTATACAATGAGGCTTCAAAGGAAAATATTTGCACATATATGAACTAAACAAAATACTTACAGTATGGCCAAATGAGAAAAGTGTCCGATACTTGAAGGTATCCCTCCTTGAAGGTAATTGGACCTCAAATACTTTATTACATGCATTAAAATTCAGGCTCATTAGGCATATTGCATGAACAATACTAATCCATTTAGTTTTTAAAAAAGAGGCAGAAATTTCACTTACATGGCTCTTATTACATCAGAACATTGGTTATCTCAAGTGGAATAACACCGTGCAGGTTGTTTTGATGAAGAGCCCTAATTCATAAAATATGCAGACCATGAACACCACCACATGTATGACCTAATTAAACTATTTCAGTAAAACAGAATTTGCAGATACTCATATTCCTTGGAATCTGTTAAGTATACCAATGTTGGGGGATATGATCCCTCCAAGCTGCAAGTGAGGCAAGTTCCAGAAAATACAAATGATCAAAAGCAAAGAGGGGGAACTTAGCACCATATCGAAGAAAGATTGAGAAAGATTAAATGGCAGCAAAATTGGACAAATATACATATATAGAAACAACACTTTGGTCCTCGGGATTACAAGAAATCCCAGTCCATCTGCAAGGTATTCATCAGAGGCATTCCAATTACTTAGATAGTTCTTTCTATCATTCAATGAGATTCTGAGTTCAGACAATGCAACACCACCAAACATTAGATTCAAGAAAATCAAAACAACTCCAAGATGTACTCTCTTTTTTCAACTGAAAACTACCTTAATATCCCCAAAAGAGAGAAAAAAACATAGAAGCACATTACAACCAATTCCAACAGCAGGTGAACTAAACAGCAGGTGATTGGCACAATATTCTTCATACTAGTCATAGTCATGATATGGGGTAAAAAACAACTGGTTTGGTACTACCATTTAGAAGGAAATTAAGATCAAGACTTTTAGCTAACTCTCAACATTCAACATACATAGTTGATTATCATAAACCCACAAGATTGGAAGGATAGACAAGTTTAGTATCTCCTAACTAACTTTGATTACATGAGATTTTTAAGATGTGGAAAAAGCATAGTATGAATTTTAACGATAAAGATTTTATGACTCACATGTAAAACGCAATAGGCTTCCAGTAAACATGACCGGATCCAGGATGAAGATTTCCCAATGGAAACTTTCCGAATCACCACCCGAGCTCTGGCCAATCCTTTCTCTAGTTTATTTCTCTCCTAATTACATCGCACTCTGAGAAAACAGAGTATGTTCGTGATCAGTCAACCAAAATATTTAAAAAAAAATCATAACAAACAGAGCAAATGTGCAATATTACCTCATCGAAGAGTAGGAAAAATGATCTATATGCTATTAACTATGGTACAAATAAAGAAAAGCAGGATCAAAGCCTCCTATCAAAGGTACAACAATACACATACCATCAAGAATACAATCGTATCAATCATTAATGGAGATAAAATAAACACGCAAAAAGAAGCATGGCAAAAGAAGAACCAAACATACATTTTGAATTAAAATAAAGACCCGGGAAAACTAAAAACACCCAGGTTTGTTGTGACCAAGAACTCTGAGACAACGGAAAAGGGGGAAATTGAATTGATAAAAGGGGCCATTTACCCAAGCAATTTCTTCACCCGTGATAGATATACATCACGAATTTTAGGGTCCAAGAATTTCTAGAACCATAAACATCTAATTTGAGAATGAATTATATCCTTAATGCAGCGGACTGATTTTGAATAGCTACGTACTGATTAAACAACAACTACTGACTTTTAGGGTTTAGGAATGGGTAGAACCATAAACATCTAATTTTGAACTGCTACAGATTGATTAACAACAGCTTCTACGAATTAGAGCGGATAACAACAACTTCCACAATTTTTTGCATATAATATGTAGAGAAGAATTGGAGCAAGATTAAAATTCTCTGGAAAACTGATGAAGGAGAAGCTAAGCAGATGCCTCATTTGAAGGGTTAAGAACATTTATATTCAACGTAGTGAATATAAGATTTAACGTTTGAAATTCGCATAGGAATACGCAAAAAGAATAAGGATGAATCAGAAGGTCCCAAAGCCGCGGGAGAAGATCCCAAGGAGAAGAAGAGGTTCTGGAATAAAGAGAGGCTGAGAGAGAAAGATGGATGGACGGAAAATACAATAAAGGCTGACGTTAAGGATACGTTATGAAGCTGGAAATTAACAACATAATTAATTTAGGCAAAAATTAATAATAAAGACTGATGTTAAAGCATACGTTATAAAGGTGAAAATTTACAACATCATTAATTTAGGTAAACATTATTGATAAAGGCTTATGTTAAAATTTTGGCAAAAAAAATCTTGATGAAGGCTGACATGGCGTGATGATGTGGATAGCTGTGATAGTGGCACGTGGCCAAGAAGTTGCTGCTTTAGTTATAGATATAGATGATTCTAACAAAGTGACGTAGTCAGAATACCAAAGAGATCCGCAAGCACGAATCTTGAAGAGCAATTAAGTTCTGCAAGCACAAATCCTAAATTTTGGTTCTGGAATCTACCAAAGAAAAGATAATCTCAAAACTAGTATTATGAATGATAAAATATCCAAAAATCCTGGAATAATAAAAAAGAAAATTTGGAATTAATTCTAAAATAATTTTAAAAATCGGAAAATAATCAAAAATAGTACATTGGCATTTTGAAGGAGCAATTGTCCAAAATGGTACCCACTTTTAATCGAAATTCACAGTTTGGTACCCAAATTTTAAAAATGCATCATTA
>JAULKK010299643.1:0-12671 GCA_032355705.1 Rubia peregrina
ACATTTTCCATATGGTATGATAGGGTACATCTGAGCATTTTTAAGGACCATAGATGTGTGAATTAGCCTTGTGATTTAATGTGTATATGCCACATGATTTAATTGCTAGTTTAAGCTAAAGTTATGTTTAGTCGCATAGATAGTTATACTTGGGATAGTTATGTTTAGTCTCATAGATTATTAATTTTGTCTCATAAATTTAGTGTAAATGTTTTTTTTGATGTTGCTAGATGTGGCCATAAATATGTTGTTAGATTGTTTTACTGTTTGTAGTAAAGTATTAGAACGGTTGCGCAAAGTTGCGGTCAGCGCCCAATTCCAATTCTGTTTTTCCCAAATCAAACTAATAGAGCGGCTGCGGTCAACGCCCAATTCAGGTGTTGTTTTCCCTAAACCGAACTAATAGAATAGTTGTGCGCAGCTGCGGTCAGTGCCCAATTCCAATTCTATTTTCCCAAATCAAACTAATAGAGCAACTGCGGTCAACGCCTAATTGCAATTCCTAATATAAAAAACCGGTGATAATTTTAACACCGATTTTCTAAAAACCGCTGCTAAATTTAACACTGTGTTTTTGGACCGGTGCTAACCAAAAAAATGGTGCTAAATCTAACACCAATTTTCCAAAACCGGTGAAAACTTTTCACGACTACTTAGGCACTGGTTTTTTTACCCCAAAAAATCGGTGCTAGAACTTCCGAAAAACCAGTGCTAGAGGGGAAGTCATGTGGTAGTGAGAGTTGACCACGGAGCAGATGGTATTGCGTGATAAATTAATGGGGATAGTCTACAGTCAATATCGATTGTAATCGCTTATTTGTAATAATTGGTCAGACTAGATCATACTTTTGTCATTACCTTTCATTATAATTGGTCAGACTAGATCAATTTTTAAGTTGTCTATGTTTTGTTTTAATAGTTGTACTATTTGGTTGAATTCATTCATCACTTCAAAGCTTCCCCTAGACAAAAATTAATGGGGTTGTCATAGACACGTCACATCTGTTTACGTGGGCTGAATTCATTCATCCCTTCAAAGCATTCACTAGACAAAATTAATTGGGTTGTTATAGACACGTCTCATCTGTTCACGTGGGCTGAATACATTCATCATTTCAAAGCTTTCGCTAGACAAAACTAATGGGGTTGGCATTGACATGTCTGATATATTCACGTGGGCTGAGTTCATTCATTAACTCAAAGATTCCGCTAGATAAAATTAATGGGGTTGTCCTTGACACATCCCATCTGTTCACGTGGGATGTATTCATTCATTATCTCGAAGTTTCCCATAGACAAAATTAATGAGATTGTCATTGACACGTCTCATATGTTCACGTGGGCTGAGTTCATTCATTAACTCGAAGATTTCACTAGACAAAATTAATGAGGTTGTCATTCACACATCCTATCTATTCACGTGGGCCGAGTTCATTCATTAACTTGAAGATTCCGCTAGACAAAATTAATGGGGTTCCCATCTGTTCACGTGGGCAAAGTTCATTCATTAACTCGAAGATCCCGCTAGCAAAGTTAATGGGTTTGTCATTGACACGTCCCATATGTTCACGTAGGCTGAGTTCATTCATTATCTCGAAGATGTCCCTAGACAAAATTAATGGGATTGTCATTGACACATCCCATTTGTTCACGTGGGCTGAGTTTATTCATTACTTCAAGGATTTTTCTAGACAAAATTAATGAGATTGTTATTGACAGGTCTCATCTGTTCACGTGGGCTAAGTTCATTCATCACTTCAAAGCTTTCGCTGGTCAAAATTAATGGGGTTGTCATTGACACGTCCCATCTGTTCACGTGGGCTGAGTTCATTCATAAACTCAAAGATTCCTCTAGATAAAATTAATGGGGTTTTCAAATTTCATGGTTCTATATAAAGGGGAAATTCATTTACCTTCCATAAGGGGCGTATATTGTCTTCAGTGGTGTCTCTTCCCCCCCCCTGTTTTGCTGACTATTTTGGGGTACTTTCTCGGCCTTTATTTTATTTCATCTGGTTACCTTTGCTACACTTTTGGGATAATTTCTCTTCTTGTTGGGTGTGATTCTTTTCATTATTTCCGACCTTCTTCTAGTGAGGTGCTTTTCCATGTCGTTTCCGGTCTCATCTTTTAACTAAGGTGCTTTTACTTATCATTTCAGACCTCTGCCTCTCTCTTTTGCGAATTTGTGGCCTTTGCCCCCCAAACTCTCATCAACTTAGACAAGTTGGCTAGGATCTCCTTCCCTGAGCTAGGCATGGAGTGCTTTTCATTAGCCCCTCTGGCTAGCATTTTTCAGACGGCACATGGTCAGGAATACTTATGTGAACGAGCTCCTTGGTCTCGTTTCTTTTTCTCATCATTGGTGTTAGCAGCCCTTTGTCTGTTAGGCACTAGGGAGACCTTGTTACTTTTAGCTTTTGCCCATTGTTTAGAGTCTTTATTTAATAGCATTTCACACATCAAAACACAATGTCTGCAGGGGTATTATGCCAAATTTCCTCGAATCATTATCCTTTCTGGGTTTACAAAAGACTTGATCCACCAGGAATTTCACCCTTCCCGCATACAAATAAAACAAAGCGATAAACTGCTATTTTGACTTACTTTGTAAGAGTCCAGGACCGTTTACCTTATCACACATAGTACTTTCTGAGATTCACCATGTTCTACGTACGTGGCACTTCCTTCCCATCCATCGGCTAAAGCTTTTAGGCTCTTTTGCATAACACCTCGGCCACTCTATAGGGGTCTTCTCAGGTTGCGTCCATCTTCTTTTCTCCCTATGCTCTCTTGGCTTCATTCTTCCTGAAGGCCAACTCCCCCTGCTTGAGACTTTTGGACCTCACCTTGTTGTTATTGTGTTGTTCTATCCATGATTTATACGTGGTCTCCTTCAGAGCTACTCTTTCCTTGCATTCCTCTAGCTGTTCTAGGCTGATCCTGATGGCTTCATCATTCTCAGCTGTTGTTCATGGTCTCGCGACCCTCCTGCTTTCCACGGCTATCTCAGGTGCTATGATCGCTTATGTGCCGTAACACAGCCTGCATGGTGATTCTCTAGTCGTTGTTCGGGGAGTGGTTCTATTTCCCATTTTCCTGGGAATGGGTGACAGAAGTGAACTACTGCCTGATGTTCAATTCTCTGCACCAGGAGCTGAATGCCTCTCCGAAAAACTGCTTGCCATTATCACTGACCATTATATGCGGAACCCTATGTTTCTCCAGACAAAGTTTGTGATCTTCTTTCTTGTTACAGTAGTGACTGCCTCTGGTTCCACCCATTTGATGAAGTAGTCTATCGCTACTATCAGGAACTTCTTCCTGCCTACAGCATCGGGGAAAGGTCCCACTATGTCTATTCCCCACTTAGCAAAGGGCCAAGCCGATCTGATACTCCTCATTTCCTCTGTGGGCAATCTTGGTACCTATGAGTGTTCTTGGCACCTGTGCCACTCCTTGACCATTTTCTCTGATTCTACCTTCATTCTAGGCCAGTAGTATGCGACCCGAATAGCTCTAAGTTCTAGCGTTCGAACTTCCTGGTTGCTTCCACAACTTCCCTCATGCAATTACCTTAGCACTATTTTAGTCAGGGTGGACTCTGCGCATCTGAGTCATGGATCCACAAATGGTCGTTTATACAACAAGTTATCCTTCATCGCATACTGCAAAGCATCCCTCTTCAATTTTCTTCCCACATTTTCATCAGTTGGCAAGATCTTAGCCTCTTAGAAAGCTCTCAGTGGTTTCGTCCAACTTTCTTCTGCCTGACCTACCTTGGATACGGATTTCTTGTCAATGGACCTTTCTGTCAACTCTTCTACCAGAAAAGACTTAGTCAGATGGGCGCCGACGAGGCCAGCTTGCTGAGTGCATTGGCTCTGATGTTCTACGACCAGGGTATTCTCATGACATTAAACTCCTCTAACTCTGCTGCCAAGCTCCTGACTTGTCTCTGTATCTCATCATGGCTGGCTCCTTCAGTGCGTACTGTCTGTTGTACTGATTTTTCACTAACATTTAATCTCCATATACTTGAAACTTATTTGCCCCCATCTTTCGAGCTATTTCCATCTCCGCTATCAGCGCTTCATATTTGGCCTCATTGTTCGAAGCAGGAAACTTGAAACGAATAGCGTGGGTGGTTTCTATCCCTAGAGAATCAGAAACCACCAGGCCTGCTCCTGCTCCCACTACTCCTGAGGCTCCAGACATCTGGACCTATTAAACAGGGTTCCTTAGTCGGCACAGGATGCTCTCACTACCCTGCCTCCTCTTCCTTGGGTATCTTTGTTGAGACAACCACTATTACTTGTCGTTTCACTGCCTTTTGTGGCGTTGACCCACCCCCTCCCGAGCGTCGTTGAAAATATGGAAGGAGGACTATTAGGGATCAAAGATAAAATTTATATGTTGCTCTCTTTCCTACTCTATACTACCAAGAATGGTAGATAGTGACAAGTACCGGGGTCATCCACAGAGATGTTAGGAATCTAATAATCAACTAAACACAACTGTAGTTGGGTCATCAATCCAATCACGTGTTAGAAATAAATAGTGTTGTGAAAGAAGTTATTGAGGAGAGTTTGTACTAACAACTACTAGCATGCAATTGATCACGAGAATTAACAATATAAACTAACACTCGAGGAATATTTTTGTAACATGGTCAATGTCATTTCGATCATCGATTTCATCAAATACAAGAACTGAACCTGATTCTTGTGTGTGTGTGTGTGACACATGGTGCGGACAATGGTCAAATATTTCCCTTATTTGTCACATAAAGGTGTGCATATAAAAGCATCCACCAGTTTTGCCTCCGCAACTAGGAGAGTGCAACAACGGCTATGGCTCATTGGCCAGGTCTGATTCTCCCTTGTACGATTAAGTCCCGGGTGGAACACCATGAACGAACTACCCTTAGGCCTACAAAGGCAAATGAAGTAGGTGTCTTATCGATGGCTCTAGGATCAACAAAATAATCCTAGTTTGCTACATAATCTATCTCAACTCGCAACCCTTCAGACCTCTTTGGTAGGATATCTAGATCAAGGTCGATCATGACGATTAACAACGGTAACCTTCGTGCACACACCTAGTTTAGAACTATCGTCACCCCAAGCGCATCAAGGTTTCCTTAACTGGGGAGTAGCATTAGTACACCAACATGAAAGTAGACTTAGTTCTTACCCAACAAAGTGTGACAATCATGAAATTCACAATAATACTAAGAACAAGCCAACATAATAATCACAAAACACATAGAAATAGGCAGATCTAGAAATCTCACAAAATAAACATTAACACATGAATGAAAATATTATCCCCAAGTAAGACTCCTACTCCCTAAACATTGAACCCAAGTATTTCATTGGATTCAAGACCTTTGGGCAAAATAAAAAGATGGAAAAAAACCTAGAGAGAAGAAAGAGTGTTTTCTCTCTCTAGCCTACTCTTGAGATCTAAGAATGAGCATAAACTTAAAACTTAGAAATAGGTCTATATATATAGTAGTTAGGAATTGGGCCTAAAAATAGTCCCAAAATAACCAAAAACCCTAGCAGCCGCAACTGGCGCAAGGGTGGCTCGTGACATGCCCAGTGTCGCTTGAGGGAGCCTCGTGTCAACACGGCACGCCAGCCCTGGCATGGGCCGTGTGGCTTTGGCATAGATCGTTCCCCTCATCCCAGCGCCATCGGCCGGCTCTTCATTTTTCTCCCTCTGATCCATGTCCCGCGTTGTTTGGCGTGCCCCGTCGGCTGGAACCTCATTTTGCTCAGTACCTCGGTGTGTCCCACATCATTTTTCACACCCCATGGTCTGGTCTTGGAATTTGGTACTTAAAATGGTGTGGGCCGTGTAATATGGAACGTTCCGCTCCCATTCATTTTGGAGTGAAAATGTGACTTAGAGTGCACGGCCAGCTAGAACAAACACCTTCCGTACTAGAAATTGACACGGCTCACGTCGGGTGGTACGAGTCATGCCAAGGCTCCCTGAAACGGGTCATTTTGCATGGTACGAGCCGTGCTTGCTTTCACCTTTTGTCGGGCTTGTGCGGTCCGTGCCGGTTGTGACTGGTTCGCTTGGCTAACATCTTTGCTCCGCTACGAGTGAACCATATGTTTGATTTGGAAGTTCTTGTAGTCGATTTTATAGCACTTCAGAAGACGAATCCAATGGTGACACTCTTAAGAGATTATTCTTCTCGGATTTTGCCCAGAACTCCTTGCAACCTCGAACAACTATCTCTTTGTTTCTCCATTGGCCTCGTTGAACTTTGAATCCGCCTTTCTTGGTCTCAATTCCATCTACTACCACGCTTTGGAGTCTGTGGCCTTCAATCAACCACCATCCTTGCAAATGGCCTTGGATATCTACTACCACCCTGGCGGATAGCCTTCTACAAAAGATAATAAAAAAGCACTCACGAGCAACCTACTAATAAGATCAATAAGGAAGATCTAGGTGCCCGTGAATATAAAGTTTCCATTAGCTTCAATTAAGTCTACAAAACTCAAGATTTAGACAGGAAAATCAATAATGGCCGTCTAAACCAGTTGTCGTGCAAACCTAACTAAAACTAGCAATCAACCAAATAAAAGATGATAATAAATGTGTTAAATGTATTGGCTAACGCATGCATAATGGTGTACATCAGGCGCATACTCGATTGTGTGCTCCCCCAGCTCCACTGTCCACTTTACCGAACTTCCTCAGGCCTCAGGTCTAGAAGAATAGGTGTAATCTCCTGGCTCCATGCACTAATGCCAATGCCAACTTCTCCTATCTTGCATAACCCTTTTCTGGTCCCTGCAGGACCTGCTCACATTGTAGATTGGCTGTTGCACTATATCATCCTCTTTGACTAAGGTTGCACTGAATGCCTCATTGCTGGCAGCTACATATAGGTATGGTGTTTCACCTGGCTGTAGGCTGGTTAACACAGACAATTCCTTCAAGTCTTTTTTAGATTTTCAAAGGCCATTTCTTCCTGTTCTCCCCATTGTACTGCATATTTCTTGTTGACATACCCTTTGAGCATTTTGAAAAAATGGAGTGCGTGCGATCTGCTGCTCTAGATAGGAAGCGGTTCATGGCTGCCAGCTTCCCGTTTAGACTTTGGATCTCCTTTACTGTCTGTGGAGACTTCAATTCCAGGATAGTTTACATTTTCTATGGGTTTTCCTGCAAACCTTTATTTGACACCATGTGCCCCAGAAACTTGCCTGCTCCGACACTGAACAGACATTTAGCTTTGTTCAGCTTCATGCCTGTTTCCCGGAACCTCCTCAATGTCTGAGCCACATCCTTCACACAAAAAATTGTACCCTGTACTCTTTATTACCATGTCATCGACGTACACCTCTAAGTTCTTTCCCACATGTTCTAAGAAGATCTTGTCCAACACCTCTGGTAGGTGGCCCCTATGTTTCTCAGCCCAAAAGGCATCATGCGATATCCAAAAGCTCCCCTTCCTATAATGAATGATTTTTTCTCTACATTTCTTTCAAGCATATGGATTAGATGATATCCCTTATATGTATCAGGGAAATATTTAATTGGATAATTGGTAAGAGCGTCTACCTTCTAGTTGATGAAAGGTAACAAATAGCAATCTTTGGGGTAGGCCTTGTTCAGGTCGGTGTAGTCCACGCACATCTTCCACATACTGTTTGAATTATTCATTAAAACATGATTTTCTAGCTAAGTTGGATATAGGATTTCTTTCAATATCCCTATTTCCACCAACTGCTCTACCTCCTTGTTGACCGTCTCATTCCTCTCCTTGCACAACATTCTCCTTTTTTGCTTGATAGGGCGGTGGTTTGGTGCCACTCTGAGCTCATGGCATTCGATCTCCTTGGGGGACACTTATCATATCCTTTGGCTTCCATGAAAATGCTCTGATATTTTCTCACAGGGTTCTGACGAGACTCTCCTTGACTTTATGTGGCAGGGTCGCTCCTACCAGCACTGCTTGACCTTTCCCCAGCTGTACGGTTTATACATCTGGGCCCAGTTCGGGGGGATTATTTCCGCCTACTACCATTGCTACTGCTCGAGACCCACGAGATCTTCCTTGCTGAGCTACGTCCTGAGCCCGGTTGTCCACACTTCTCTTTCGCTTGTTCAAAGCAACCTAGTGGCATTGCCTTTCTTTCTGCTGGTCTCTTCTAACTGTTGTTTTTTCATCTTTGGTTGGAAATTTTAGTAACTGGTGGATGGTGGACACTATCCCCTTCAACATTGCTAATGTTGGCCTCCCCGAGATTAGGTTGTAGGGGTTGTAACCTTCACCGTGATAAACTCTATCTTCACTGTCTTGTTTCTCACTTCATCCCCTACTATCACAGGAAAATATATGGTACCTTCTGGCCACAACTGTCCTGTCTGCAAAGTCCACTAGTAGGATGTCTGTTGGCTTCAGCTTCCTCCTGGTGTTCTCGTCTAGCTTCTCGAAACAGTGCTAGTGCATGATCTCCGCTGGACTACCAATCTCCACGTAGGCTCGGTGGATTCTCCTCTCCATTATTTTCACTGTTATTACCACAGTGTCTCTTCTTGTTGGTCTGTCAATGACAGGATCCACAGACACGAATGATATTACTTTATTCACACCTAGCTTCTTATTTGTCAAGGTTTCCTAGGGAGTCTTTCTGCAGTGAGCCTTCCTCTGTGACTCCGTTCTTCAACCTGCGCTCCCTTCGATGATGCATAGATGTCTGTAGTCGTTATCCCGACATTGTCATCTGCAAGTGTGTTTTCTCGCTGCCTTATGTTATCCTCATTGGCCTCTGTTCTGACCGCCTCCTTGCCTTTATCCCTACGAGCTCTCTCTGGGGACCTCTTCCTGTTTCTCCATTCTCATTGTTTCTGATAATTCCTTGAGTGGTTGTTTCCTCCTGACTTGTTCTGGTACATAGCCTTGTTGTGAGCCCATGCCTCTTTTGCTAGGTGTGCTAACTCTCCGCTCTGGACACTATTTTCAATGGTTTGTTTCAGATGCATACAACTATTCGTATCATGACCATGATCATCATGGTAACCATCACAAAAGAGAAACTTATCTCTCATGTGGGCGCGGGCATTCAGGTTTTTGGCTAGCTTTGGGATGATCTTAGCAGCTACCAGCGCAAAGATCTCCTTTGGGGTTTTGATGAGTGGGGTGAATTTCTTATCAAAATTCAACCTCTTAGGTCAGATTTACTCTATTTTCTTCTTGCGCCTTTCTCCTCCTGCCTCGCTTCTGCGCATGGTTGTTCCGAACTATGCCTCGTTCCTCCTTCTATCAGCGTTGTTTGCTCTACTGAAGTTCTCCACTCTCTTCATCAGCTCGTCAATCATCTTGGGGGATTCAGGGTGCAGTTCCTCAACAACAGTTCGTGCTTAAGACCATGGACACCATGAGGAACTGATTGCTCTGATATTCTACATGGTTTGCTTCGTTGTTAAATCTTTCCCAATACTCAGACAGTGACTCATAAGCCTTATGCTTGACGGTCAGCAGTTCCGACCTTGTTTTCATGAATTTCCTTCGCTGCATGAAACGTGTCACGAACTTCCTTTCTAGGTGTTTGAAGTTGTCTATGGTTTCATCCTCCAAGTTATTGAATCACACCATGACTGCAACTGTAAGGATGGTCGCGAACACTTCGCACCAGATGGCCTCGGGTATTGCAATTGTAGTCATGTTAGTGGTGAATGTATGCAGGTGATCCTCGGGGTCCGCTTCTCCTGCATACTGCCCCAAGTTGGGGGGATATCTTCCGCATGAGATCTGCTGTATAAAGTTGGATTCTCTTTGTGAACGGTGATCCCTTTCTTCCTCCCATCCCGCCTGGGCTTGTCATCCTTCCTATTCATGGGCTGGTATGGACCATGCTAGCTATCTCTCGTTAGAACCTAGTGTCTATCTACCTCTGAACCCCTACTTATTGCCCGACGCAATCCTGCTAACTCCGTCTCTAGTGGCATTGTGACTGGTTTCTTCTTGCTTCTCCCTGTGTTGAGAGCTAATCTCTCGCTTATCATGTCTGTGGAACAGTTTTGTTGGCTCGAGGTCGTGCTTGTTGTTTCCTGTGTCGTCCTTTCCCTTGGCTTTTTATCTTTCCTCCATCTCCATCAACTTCCTCATCATTTCCCTCTGTAATGTTATGAGGGTCTGTAAGATTTCAATGTTAACTACCAACTCTTCTGCTGTCTTGAGCCTATGTAGTTTTCCCGTTGGCATCATCGTATCCTCTTCCTCTTGGTGTGTAATGTCCTCCGAGATAACTTGGTTGAGTAGGCATCTGACCAGCGGTGTTCCTTCCATAGTGTGTGCACTGCATGGATACTGTAGATTGGGCGATCCCCATAGACAGCACTAATGTTGCATCCTCCTTGTACTTGATCTGGGCCAAAAACATATTCGAGCCCAATACTCCTCTGTGACCTGTAAAATAACTTCGAGCTAAGTCAAGCAGGCTGGTGGCTCACCGGACCTGCTCTGATGATCTTGTCAGACGAAGCTTCTCTAGGGCTTTGTAGATTGTATATCTCAGGAAAATTAGTGAGCATACCTCAGAAATGTGCATCAATCCTTGTTATATGGGTTTGGGGGCTAATGTGACAGGTCATGTCTTGTCAGCCTATATCTGTTGGCCACTTGATAGATTGGTAACGGGCCTCCTGTCCAGATCAGATTGGGCCTAATAAGGGGTGACGAGCCCAATCCTTATTAGGTATCACTCATAATGATGTTTGGGAATAGTTGATACTCAATAAAAATAATTAAAACAAATAAAAGATAAATGCTTTTGCAATTTGTGTAAGAAAGGATTGATGTAATCCAATATAATACTTCCTCCATCCCAGATATATTTGTACAACAATCCTTAAAACATTTTTCAAGAAACATGTTTTACTGTTAATGTCACTACAAAAAAAGGTTCCAGTAGTGACATTTATTTTGGAGATTTATGATGTTTAGAAGTGTCACAAAAGAATTTAGTGACGCCTTGTGGAAGTGACTCTTTTTAGCGTGTCACTAAAATAATTCAGACACCATCAAGCGTCACTATCCTTTTGTGACACGTAAACATGCAGCTTTCTTTTTGACAAGCAAAGATGTCACAATAATTATGACTTGCTCAAGCGTCAGAAATTTAGTGGCGTGTCTAAGAAGCGTCGCATAGTATATCTACGCTTAAAACCCTTGCAAAATAATACAGAAAATTTAATAAAATAAAATTTCCAATTTAAGCCACATGTTTCTAATAATTGCAATTACAACCTACAAATTTGAATAATTTATATTAGACCCACTAAATTAGAATAATTTCTATTAGACCCACTAAATTGGAATAATTTCTATTAGACACACTAAATTCTAATTGTGACCATGTGAGCTATCACTTTCCGGACGAAGAAGCTGTAGATCACATGTACCTTCTTCCAGACAGCAATTCTCTGCACAGAGTAAAATGAAAGATTCCTGTCAGTCTTGCAAATCAATCAATGGAGTCAGATTGCTGCACTGAACATAAAGCTTACCTTATTTGTTGCAATTTCCATGAACATTTTCTGTGCATATGAAGATGAAATATGATCTGATCTGAACTGATAATTTCTCTAGAGCAATTTGAACAATTTCCATGAACAATTTCTCTAGAGCTGATCTGATCTGAACTGATCTTAAATAAATCTGAACTGAAATGAAATAAGTATAAATATACTGAATTGAACTGAAATAAGTATAAATATATTGTACTGATTTTAGTAAAATTAAATTGAAAAATGAAGTTTATTTTTTAAAATTAACTAAAAAATTGAAATTTATTTTTAAGAATTTATATTAATTTAAAATAGTGTGAAAAGAAAAACATTTATAAAAAAAACTATGTTAAAATGAATTGCAATGAACTGAACTGATCTAAACTGCATTCAGGCGAACTAAAATAAAAATAAGTGTACTGAAAAATATTAACAATATGACTGGATTAATCTAAATTTCATCATAAGCATTCATATTGAATTGAACTGAAATAAACTGAACTAAACTTAAATGAGTGAACTGAACTGAAGTGCATAAAAACTCTGATAACATTAATTTTAACATTAAATATAATTATTTTAATGCACATTTTATTGTCTGTGTATGTGCAATGCATGATGCATTGTTTCATAAAATGAACTGAAAACTGAAATATATTTCTAAGAATTTATATCAGTTTAAAATAGTATAAAAGAAAAACATTTATAAAAAAACTATGATAAACTGAATTGCAATGAATTGAACTGATCTGAACTGTATTGAGCCGAAGTATATTATATATGTGTACTGAAAAATAGTAACAATATAACTGAATTAATCTAAATTTCATCATAAGCATTCATGTTGAACTGAACTTAAATGAATTAATTGAACTGAACTGAAATGCAGATAAACTCTAATAACATGAATTTTAATATCAAATATAATTATTTTAATGCTCATTTTATTGCCTGTGCAATGCATCGTTTCATAAAATGAACTGAAAAACTGAAATTTATATCAGTTTAAAATAGTGTAAAAAGAAAAATATTTATAAAAAAACTATGATAAGCTAATCTGCAATGAACTGAATTGATCTGAACTGAATTGAGCCGAACTAAATTAAAAGTAAGTGTACTGAAAAATA
>JAULKK010299652.1:0-12670 GCA_032355705.1 Rubia peregrina
TTAATCTCATTTTAGTTCTTGTAAGCTTCGTAGTTTAACTTGTCTTTCAAATTGTTAACTTAGAAAACCAAACCAAAACCCCCCTCTTTATGTGCTTTTATATATATATATACATATATCTATATCTAGTATAATATTTACTATTATATAAGCAAACATTTAAGAATATCCCCTATTTCTGTGGACGAACCCTACTTGCCACTATCTACTTAGTTGTAGTTAGCACACATTTAGGGCTATAAATATCATCTTTGAGAGGTACGACGATGGCCTCACAAAGACCTTCTTAAACCTTGGATCGGGAGCTGAAGGAGGTCTTCTAAGGCGGTGTCGTGGTTGATGGTCATACATTCAGGTTACGGAAGCACTATGAAGTTGTAAACCAAGGCACCACCGTAGAACCAAATAAAATGACCTCAGAGGTAGTGATGGAAATCATTGAGGCCATTTCCAACTTATCTATTGTGTACCTCATCCTCGAACGACCTAAGCCTGCCAGGGCAAAGGGAGAGGAAGCAAATGTCCTAAGTATTGGGCTAAGATCCCGACCATGTCTCCCATATGAATCTTTTCATCTTTATTTTTTCCCACAACTAAGCACTCTTCCATGAAGACCACCACAAAGTTGGAGTAGAAATTCCCTTCCGGAGTCATCGCCCAAAAGATTTGGACGTTTCGGTTGGGGCATTGAGAAATCTCTTTGTGGCAAAAAAACTCCTATGCATAGCAGCCGGTGCACGTACCACAAACTTGGGTGAACTATTGTGGTACTCTTTCCTAAGTGGTTCTTATTCATGCTCGTTAAGTTCCGCCAAAATCTGCTTTGCAAGAAATGAAGCCCTTGTCAGTGTGTCATTGGAACTTTCTTCCCGTATTTCCACCAAAATGCTTGAGCGACTTCCCTATGGCACTCCTTGTCATCCAAGTGGAAAGTGATGATCCTCTCCCCGTCATTGTTTGTTACGTTCTCAAAGGTTGCCAAAAATTCCAAAGTCCTCCTTATATATGTTTTGGAGTGCATCTCAAGGAAGCCTTCTAGACCTATCAGCCCTAGTAAATAGGTGATGGGATCGAGTAGGCCTATTCTACCAATATCTCCTTGCATGCAAAATTTATTTCCAAAATGGTCCTCTTTGGAATATTGAGGTACTTCCACTTGGGGCCACACTCCCGGAAATGTTAGCCAACCCTATGAACTCATCAACAATAAATGCAGAGTTAGGAAGAATGGAAGTTCTCGGCTCTTGTCTCCCAACTTTAGCCAACTTCTTCCCTTTCTCACCCTGGGAGGTTGTTTCTTTCTTCAGCCTAATCCTTTTAGGGCTCATTCCCCCACAACAAGAGAAAGATGATAATGGAAAGAATAAAAAATCATATGAATCAGAGATCACTCAATAAGAACCATTATTTTTTTAAAACTAACATATGGCAAACCATGTCATCTCAACACATAGATCATATAACTTCCCTCACACTTCGTTTAACACAAGTGCATATAATCCACATACTTGCCTATAACATCAAAATATTTGGAATGCATGCCTCCTACATAAACATAGTCATGCTTAAGAAAGAAACAAAGCACAAAAATCAGAAATTTACCCGAAATTGGAGATTATGAGCTGAAAATCACACAAGAAAAAGTAAGGAATGCTTTCTCTTGAGAGAGGGTGTCCAATTTTTGAAATCCTCAAATTATGAGGTGAGGGTGTATGTTTTTTATGTACTTATAGTGGGTTAAAAATGGCCTTTATGGATGGAAGAAAGTACCCTGACTTCTGATTTGGAGCATCAAAGACCTTCTAAAAATGGGTTGCTTATGAGAGGCAAAAAGGGGAAGAAATGGTTTGGTCAAAAATAGAAGATTTTTTTTTGAAGTAAAAGTTGTAATGGATTACTACCCAAGGAAGGTGTTAATGTTCAGTGTAGTACACTAACATTAACAGCTTAGGGAGGAAGAAATATGCTAAAAGCGGGACATGAGTGCATAATTTCAAATTTGCAAGAATTCTGCATTTCTGTCCATTTGCAGATTGGCACAAGGCATAAGAACGACATGTGCAATATGTAGGCCTCATGCCGGATCATCTTATACTAGGCATGTATATTATATACGGCCCATGCCTCCCCAACACCTTCATTTTTCTACACTTTACCAAAATCCTATTTACTTATAACATCAAACATGAGACTAGATCTTTAGACTAAAAAAACAAGAATTCCACACAAAATCGTTTGTCACACAAACACAATCATGCAAAATCCTACTACCAAAAAAATCAAAGAAAACCAAGAAAAATACTGTATTTTTATTGTCATCCTCACAACTTATTTTTCATGCATTCCTCTTAAAACAAACCTAGAATGGGGTCTCTCAAGTTGCCATTCGCGACCCTACCCACGATGATATCTTTGTGGAGAGGCCTCCACAAAGTGTCACTCTTACCTTCATACTCCTTGCTCACCATGGAGAGTGTATATGCATCCTTAGCTAATGTTGAATCCTTAGCCATTTCCTCAATTTTATGAGGTGGTCGAGAAGGTTGTAAGTCCTCGCCACTCTCCACAAATAGCTGTGACTCGCCTTTCCTCCCGGCATTGTCAAACTCGAGAGGAGAGTATTTGTGTTTTATGGTTCAAAGATAAGATTTATACTATTGCTCACATTCCTACTACTATGCTACCTGGCATGACCTGGTTGGGGGGTGGGGGTTACTAACAACTACTATCATGAAAATCAAAAGAGAATAAACTATGTAAACTAACACTTGGGGAGTATTTGCCTAACATGATTAATGTTGTTTCAATCCTTGATTACATCACATACAAGAACTACAAACTTATTCTAATGTTTATGACACATGGTGTGGTCGATGGTCAACATTTCGCCATGCCTGTCACGTAGGGTGCGCATGTAATCTTCCATTGACATCAGCTCCGTAATTAGGGGAGTGCAACAATAGGCATGTCCACTGTACATATCTGAATCTCCCTCGTGCTATTACATCATGGGCACTACACCACGACTGCTTCTCCCTAGGCCCAAAAAGAGAAGGGGGTGAAGCACCTTATCAATATCTCTAGGGTTACAACATTTCTAACCCTAGTTTGCTACTATAGTTATCTCTATACGACCAATTTTTTTTTGCTAAGACTAGTGTATGGTCAATTGTAACTTTGACTCGAAAACCCACATGCACACACCCATATGAACCCGGACTATCGTTACCCCAAGCACATCTAGGTTTCCCTCCCCGAGAGATATCAATAATTGTGTCAACATGAAAGTAGACTATGGTGTGTGCCAATCTTACTGTGACAATCATGCAATTAAAAATAACATGAAGAACAAGCAACCATAATAATCATAAACACATAAAAATAGGTATATCTAAGAAATCTCACAAAAAAACATTAATTTGTGAATACAAATAAAAACCCTAAGTAAATTAACAAATCCATAAGCATTGAACCCAAGTATTTCATTGGATTCAATGCCTTTGGGAAAAAGAAAAATAAAGAGAAGAAGAGAAAAGATTCTAGAGAGAATGAAGAGCTCCTTTCTATCTCTACCCTACTCTTGAAGTATAAAAATAAGCATAAACTTAACACATAGTAGACATAGGTCCATATATATAGTAGTAGAGAATCAGGCTTTGAAAAAGGCCCATAATATGCCTAAAAATCCTAGCAATCGCAATTGGCGCGGCCAATAGAAAATGGCACTGGTCGTGCTGACACAGGTCGCACCCTATGGCACGGCCCGTGTTGTCTTGTGCTAGCATGAGCCGCATGGTCTGGCATGGTCCGCCGGCTAGTGCCCCATTTTGAACTTCTGATTGTGCACCATGTGTCATTTTGAAGGACATGTCGGCTTGAAGGAATTTTTGCTCAGTTGAACGGACCGTATCATTTTTCACACCCCGTGGGCTGGTCTTTGCATTTTGGACTTGAAATGACGCAGACCATGTGAAACGGCGTGGTTCGCATCCATTCTTAGCCGTAAAAGTGATTTGGGAGACATGGGCTTCATGATGCAACACGGTCCGTGCCAAGGGGGTGTGACACGGCCCGTGTTGGCTACCGGGCCATGCTAGGTGGGTTGGCTCGTGCCAGCTGATTCTTGGCAGCTGGTCGGACGGCTAGCTTATTGGGCCGGTTGACACCGTCTTCCATTTTTACCTTTTTGAACTCTGACTTTACCTTTTCTGGCTAAATTCCATCTACTACCATGCATTTTGGTCCCTGGCCTTCTATCTACTATCATCCTTGTGAATGACCTTCAATATCTTCTACCATACTTACGAATGTCGTTCAAATATCTTCTACCACCCTCGCGAATGGACTTCTACAAAATGATGTCAAAATACTCATGAGCAACCTACTTGTAAGCTCACAAAGGAAAATTTAGGCACTCATGAATAAAAAGTGTCCATTAGATTCAATTAAGTCTACAAAACTTGAGATTTAGATAAGAAAACCAATACCAGTAATCTAAACCCTTTGTCATGTAAACCTAACTAAAACCAGCAACCAACCAAACAATAAAAGGATAATAAATGTGTTAAATGCATTGGTTAATGCATGCATAGAGGTGCACATCAATCCCCTCACAGTTAAACATTTACTCGTCCTCGAGTAAACAAAAATGAGAAAAAATCCAAGAGGAATGTAGCATGCAAACATAAGTTAACTAATACATTCATTTTATTCCTAAGATACCCTAGTTACCCCAAATATTGTAAGAATCTCACAACTCTGACTCTCCCTGAAGATGCTAAAGTAACCTATCCATCAAAAATCCATTCAAGAAAAAGGTAGAATAAAATGATAATGGCTAAACTAGCTTACTCTACCAATGAAGCCAACATAGATAATCCAAGAGATGTTTCCGAAGAAACCACTGAAGATGGCCAAAAAATGTTCAAATTTTTAGTTTCTGTTTCTCTCATTTTTCTTAGGTGCCCTCTCGGGTTTTCATTCTAGAATTCACACATATTGAGCTCACTTCTCACCTTTTCCCACACGGCCTCTCATTATTGCCTAGGTTTTCCAACCTAGCCGGACCTAGCCTTACATTTTTGCCTAGGTCTTTCGACCTATCCGGGATTTCTTTTCATTTTTGCCTAAGTTGCCCTTTCGGGTTTCCAACTTAGTCAAGTGTACATATATATACATACGTACATATATATCTCATTTTTTCAATTTTTTTGTAGAACAAAATGCCCCAAAGTTAGGCTTCATACTACATAAAGATTATGAAAAACAAAAAATTACACCACCAAAAAGTTCTTCCCAAAACATCCCCCAAAAACAACTACAAAGAGGTAACCCCCTAAAGATCAAAACACACCACAAAAGTGTATCCATAACATCCCCAAACAAAATGACATAAAAAGACAAAGGAATCCCGAGAGGAAAATCTCCTAAGTGTTTCACTACTCCCCCCCTCCCCCACACTTGAGCTTTGCATTGTCCCCCAATGCAATGGAAAGATAGAAATCATAGGTGAGGAAGATAAAAGTAGTGGAACTCACTCATGTGACCTCGAAGGGTCCTCCCTCAAACGTCTTGTCTTGCGATCCTGAAAACCATCAATCCTTGAGATATAGAATCTCTCAATCATAGTATACCGTGATCCCGAATGACCAAAGTTTACCAATACAAAAAGGGAAGGGATCAGATGGCCTAGGTGTTGGGCTAAGGGTCCAACCATGTCTCCCATTGATATCTTACCACTTTTCTTGTTTCCCGCGGCCAAGCATTCTTCCACGAGGCCCCCACCATATTGGGGTAGAAGTTCCCCTCCAAACTCATCACCTAAAAGACTTGGACGTCTGAACCGGTGCACTATGAGATCTCTCTGTGATGGACTACCCCTATGGACAATAGCCGCTGGACATACCGAAACATCGGATGGACAATCGCGGTACTCTTGCTGAGATGGTTCCTCTTTTTGCCTGAAAGAGTTCTCCAAAAAGTGCTTAATCAAAACGGAAGGCCTTGCTGGTGTATCCTCATAATCTCCTTCTCGTACTTCTACCTGAATGCTTAGGAAATGTCCCAATGTGACATGGTATACTCTTTGTCATCCAAGTGTAGATGGATTACCCTTCTCTCCCTCATTGTCTGTTGCTTTCTCAAAGGTTGCCAAAAATTCCAAAGCTCACCTTATTGAAGTCTTGGAATGTTTGTCTAAGAAATCCTCTAGGCCTATTCAACCTAGCAAATAAGTGATGGGCGATTAGACTTAGAGATCCCAAGGTCTCTTTGCATGCAAACTTCATCACCAATATGGTCCTCTTTAGGCTATTCAAGTATTTCCATCTTTGGGTCGCACTCCCGGAAATGGTGGTCAAACCCATGAACTCTTCAACAACAAAGGAGGGGTTGGGAGGAAGGGAAGTTGTCGGCTCTCATCTCCCAATCTTGGTCGGTATCTTCCCTTTTCACCACGGGAAGTGTCCTTTTTTGGCCTACTTCTCTTTGGAGCCATAATATAACAACAAGAAGAAGGTGATAATGAAAGAATATACCTAGGCATGGATCAAGTATCATTTAAGAAGTCTTTACAAATAGCCAACACATTCAAAATCATGATATCTCAACATAAAGGCTATCTAATCAAGAATCATTCTTCCTAAACAAAAAACTCATGGAAAATCATAGCATTGCATCAAGAAGTTCATACAATCAAGAATCATTCCTCCTAAATCACCACAAACTATGAATATTATATCATCAACGTATATGAACATGTACTCCCCCACACTTAATTCAACACAAGATCATTCATACAACTCAAGCATTTCCCAAAAACACATCAGTATTCTTCTTTTTTTCGAGATTCCAACCCTTTATCACAACATTATCGTGCTAAATAAAGCAAGAAAACATAAAGCTCAAAGGATTACCTGGAATTAGAAGCTTAGAGTTGAAAATTTCACACAAGAAGCAAAACAAGCTAATTTTTGAGAGAAAAAGCTCCAATTTTTTAGTTTCACCAAGATGAAGTGAGAGTGAATGTTTTTTAGGGACTTGAATGAGCTAAATCATTCCTATTTGTGGATAAATGTACTATGAATTCTTATTTTCAGCAAAGAAGGTGATTTAGGAGGGAGGTACAAATGAGATAAGGATGGCATTTTCGAAATTAGAAAATGTAGGGGGCAAAAGTACCATTCAATTAATGCATAAGGGAGGTGTTGATATTTAGTATAGTACTATTTACATTAAAAATCATTTGGAATAAATATTTGCTGAATTAATGGGCAAAAAATGCATGTTTTGGCTTGAAATTCAATTTTTTGAAAAAATATATTTTTGACCCAAATTAAACAACTACACAAGGCCTGACACGTGGCATGCCTTATGTTGGGGGTTCATGAAATGAGGCTACCCTCGTGCTGAAGGTGCCTGACACGAGGCATGCTTCTTGCTGAAGGGGTCTGGAACGAGGCTGCTAGCAAATATGGCTCTTTCCCCCCAGTTCCTTCCCTTTTCGAAAAAACTTTGACACCCAACAAGTCCTATTTCCTTCCAATCATAAAGCACGAGATTCAAACTCAAAATTTATCAATCAACAAGTGTTTCACCCCAAGATCCTTTGTCACACACAAAAAACATGCAAAATCTATCTAAGGAAATATATTTTTAAAAATAAAGGAGGAAAGAGCGTTGTAATTTTATTGTCGTCCTCACGACTTATTTCTTCATGCATTTTAATCAAAATGAACCTACCGTTGGTTCTTCGGAGTCGCCATCGGAAACTCCACCCATTATGAAATCATTGTGGAGAGGTCTCCACAAAGTGCCATCCTTTCTTTTAAGCATTTTGCTCGCCATAGAGAGCGAGTATCCAAACCTAGCCAATGTCGAGTCCTTAGCTATTTCCTTGGGTTTGAGCGGTGGTCGAGGATGTTTTACATCCTCGCCACTCTCCACTAACCGCTGCATGTTAGTGAGTGTAAAATAACAATCCAATACAGACAAATCATCACTGGCATCATGCAAAGCACAAGTTTTATTGACACGATCATCACAATTGAAGTTCAAGGTTACTCTCATCATTCTCATAGTCATCTTGTTCAAGATAATAGACTATCCTCATCTTTATCATCAAGAGTTTCATTAAGGCATTCATCATTATCTATAATGCAAGTGTCATCATGTTTAGAAGCTTCTTCATATACGTCTTTACAAACAAGAGGGAGATTCGGCAAATCATGCTTGGATTTGTAGATATCAAACCCTAACCTATCCATATCATACTCTAAGATTAGTGTTCCTAAATGAAAATCAATCTTAGTCCTTGATGTTTTGAGAAAAGCCTCCCCAATAAAATTGAGGCTGCACCACCATCGTGTGCAACATCAATGACATAAAAGTCCGACAGAAACACTAAGTTTTACCCATTCGAACCATCACATCCTTCACTACACCCCAAGGACTAGCTTGGGAGTGATCGGGCATTTGGAAAGTTGCTTTAGTTTCTTCAAGTTCTCCTATTTCTAGGTTTTCATAAATGCAAGACGGGTTGTCCGTGCTAGAGCATTTCATCAAGAGGCACCCATCTTGTAAAAGTGCCTTTTTCCTTCTTTTTCCTCCTTTTTAAAGACACTTTGTCAGAAAACCATTCCTATTTCTTACACCAAAAAGCACGAGATTCAGACTCAAAATTTATCAACCAACTAGAGTTTGATCTCTAGATCCTTTCGCACAAAAACATGCAAAATCGATCTGCCAAAAATATATCAGGAACAAAGCTAGAAAGATCCATATTTTATTGTTGTCATCATGACTTATTTCTTTTTCATTCATTTGAATTGAAGGAACCTACTTTTGGGTCTCTCGAGTCGCCATCGGCAACTCCACCCACGATAACATCTTTGTGAAGAGGTCTCCACAAGGTTCCATCCTCACTTTTAAGCGCTTTGTTTGCCAAGAAGAGATAATATCCATTCCTAACCAATGTCGAATCCTTATCCATGTCCTTTGGTTTAGGAGATGGTCGAGGATGTTTTACATCCTCGCCACTCTCCAATAACCGCTGCATGTTAGTGAGTGTTGAATAACAATCCAATGTAGACAAATCATCATTGGCATCATGCAAAGCACAAGTTTTATAGACACGATTATCCCAATTGAAGTTAAAGGTTACTCTTATCACTCTCATAGTCATCTTGTTCAAGGTACTAGACTATCATCATCTCTATCATAAAGAGTTTCATTAAGGCATTCATCATTATCTATAATGCAAGAGTCATCTTGTTGAGAAGGTTGTTCACATACGCCTTTAAAACAAGAGGGGGATTTGGTAAATCATGCTTGGATTTGTAAATCTAAAAACCTACCCTATCAATGTCATCATCTAACATTAGTGTTCCCGAATGAACATCAATCTTAGTCATTGATATCTTGAGAAAAAACCTCCCCAATAAAATTGAACCTGCACCACCATCATGCGCTACATGAAGGACATAGAAGTCTGATGGAAACACTAAGTTTTGCCCATTTGAACCATCACATCCTTCACTACACCCCAAGGACTAGCTTGGGAGTGATCGGGCATTTGGACGGTTGCTTTAGTTTCTTTAAGTTCACCTATTTCTAGGTTTTCTTAAATGCAAGACGGGGTTCCGTGCTAGAGCATTTCATCAAGAGGCACCCATCTTGTAAAAGTTCCTTTTTTCTCCTTTTTCCTCCCTTAATTGGAAGAAACTTTGTCACCCTAGCAATCCTATTTCTTACACCAAAAGGCAGGAGATTTGGATTATTTATTTATCAGCCAACGAAGGTTTCATCTCTAGATCCCTTCACACAAAAATATGCAAAATCGATCTGCCAAAAATATATCAGGAACAAAGTAAGAAAGATAACATTTTTTTTATTGTTGTCATCATGACTTATTCATTTTTAATGCATTTCAATTGAAGAAACCTACTATTGGGTCTCCGGGGTTGCCATCGGCAACTCCACCCAAGATCACATCCTTATTAAGAGGTCTCCACAGGGTTCCATCCTCACCTTTAAGCGCTTTGTTTGTCAAGAAGAGATAATATCCATTCCTAGCCAATGTCGAATCCTTATCTATGTCCTTTGGTTTAGGAGGTGGTCGAGGATTTTTACATCCTTGCCACTCCCCACTAACCGCTGCATGTTAGTGAGTGTTAAATAACAATCCAATATAGACAAATCATCACTAGAATCATGCAAAACACAAGTTTTATTGAGACAATCATCACTATTGAAGTTCAAGGTTACTCTCATCACTCTCATAGTCATCTTGTTTAAGGTACTAGACTATCTGCATCTCTATCATCAAGAGTTTTATTAAGGCATTCATCATTATCTATAAGGAAAGAGACATCTAGTTGAGAAGATTCTTCACATACTCTTTTACACAGAAGAAAGGATTCGCTAAATCATGCTTGGATTTGTAAATACCAAAACCTACTCGATCTATGTCATCCTCGAGAATTAGTGTTCTCGAATGAACATCAATATTAGTCCTTATTGTTTGAGAAAAGTCCTCCCCAATAAAATTAAGGCTGCACCACTATCGTACGCTACATCAAGGACATAGAAGTCTGACAGAAATGCCATGTTTTCCCATTCGAACTATCTCATCCATCACTACACCCCAAGGACTAGCTTGGGAGTTTTCGCGCATTTGAACAGTTGTTTTAGTTTCTTTAAGTTCACCTATTTCTAGGTTTTCATAAATACAAGATGGGTGTCGGTACCAGAGCATTTCATCAAGAGGCACCCGTCGTGTTAAAGTGATTTTTCCCTTTTCCTCCTTTTTTCAAAGAAACATTGTCACCAAACCAATCATATTTCTTACACCAAAAAGCACGAGATTTGGACTCAAAATTTATCAACCAACGAGAGTTTCATCCCGAGATCCTTTCACACAAAAACCTGCAAAATCCATCTGCCAAAAATAGAGCAATTGTCCAAAATGGTACCCACTTTTAATCAAAATTCACAGTTTGGTACCCAAATTTTAAAAATGCGCCATTATGGTACCCGGATTTACATTTATGTTCCAGAATGATACCCAAACCGGTCATAGCTGGTTTTGATTTGGTCAACCCTCAAGTCAACGGTCAAAATGGTACCCACTTTTAATCAAAATTCACAGTTTGGTACCCAAAATTTTTAAAATGTGCCATTATGGTACCCAAATTTGACCGTTAACTAGGGGTTGACCAAATCAAAACCGGTTATGACCGGTTTTGGTACTATTCTGGAACATAAATGTAAATCAGGGTACCATAATGACGTATTTTTAAAATTTGGGTACAAAACTGTGAATTTCGATTAAAAGTGGGTATCATTTTGGACAATTACTCGAAATGAAATTGGCTGTAAAATGTGACCGTTAGGTCCCAAGAAATCAAGTGCTTTCAAAATTAGTACTATGGGAATGGGCACAACATTGATACCAGGGGATTAAAGGGCACACGTGAATTTACCGAAAATAGTTAGTCCTAGCTAGCATTTATACATGTTTTTAATGTTAACAAAGTCATTCATCACATGTCCTCTATCTAGCTACTACGATCAATCATGCCAACGATTTATTAATATGGTCTATACTTAAATACAGGGCGGAGCCATGATAGATATCTGGCGGGGCTAATCTATCAATAAAAAAATCTCAATTTTCTTCTTCTCAGGGGGATTGATAATTGTTTTTTTTTAAATTACTACCCAAATTCTCCGTAATTTTTATCTTGGTGGGGATTGGAGCTCCTCCATCCCCATATAGATCCGCCCGTGCTTAAATAGAATATGTTTTTCTTGTTACTTTTCAGTTATCATTGTACCCAAATACACATGAAATGAAATAAGCAATCTCAACCATAAATCATGAGATCATAAAGAAGTACTTCATCTGTTTCATTGGATGTGCCACACTTTTCTTTTTTGGTTATTTTTGTGAATTTGACACACATTCTTTTTTTGGTAAGTTTCCTTCATTTTCATCCACTGATTCTATTTTTAGTGTGCCACATCAAATTAAACAGAGGTAGTATGCTTGTTTAATTTGTAAGCAAGTGGACGAGAAAAAAGAAACAAAACTATCACAAAGTATTAATTTAAACCAACTAATCCTTAGATGAAATTATTTTTATATAATTGAGGTAATTGAATCAAGTGATTTGATGTTTGTTTTTATTTAATGTAACAAAATTCCTATTACTTTGAAAAACTTTGAAAATGTATATTGAATAATTATAATTTAGCTTAAAGTTATTAAAATGAGATTTTCATGATCAATCTAACCGTTAGTCAGTTTAACCGGAGAATTTCTCCAAAACATAATATTAGCATCTTGGCACCGAAGAAGGAAAGAAATGAAGAAAAAAAAACAAAGAATCGTGGATTTTCATATGCATCAAAATACAAAAGCCAACCCTCATTAGTGCTCGATAACTTCATCTGTTATAAAAAAAAAGATGTTAGTTATACTACTTTTTAAAATGAAATGATTGATTTTGACTGTAAAAAATTATTAACGTATAAATATTATTATTATTGTTGTTGTTTTAAGAGATATATTTAGATTTGTTTATAACAAGTACTTTTAAAAGAGTCCGTCTCTTGAAAGACGGTCTTTCCATAAGTCATGGAAAGACCAAGGTTTAAAGTGTAAATTAGA
>JAULKK010299663.1:0-12670 GCA_032355705.1 Rubia peregrina
CCCCTACCCGGGTGTCCACCTCCCCCCGCCCCCCTCATCACATGTGTCTCGCCCAGTCGCGTTTCTAACTTCCCCCTTCGCCTCACCTCCTCCGCCTACTGACCCGGTGCCAAATAGTGACGAAGTGGCTGACCCGGCAGGCTCATCGGCATCGTGGTGAGAGAGTGGCGGAGGGAGGGATGTGACTTATTTATGGCATCAAGGGGGATCAACCGGAGGAGTAAAAAAAAGAAAAAGTGAAGGAAAGAGAGGCGTCTAATCGGTGAAAGTAGAGCAAAAAAGAGGGAAAACGTAAAGGAAAGAGAGAAGGAAAATTAGGGTTTAGGAGTATTATTGAAATTTCATTTTATTTTTATTTTTTACATGGGTAAAATACTCTTTTATCTCAATTTCGACCTGAATATGCCGGAATGGATATAATTACACTTACGCTTACTATTTAAGATTGTACTTGTACTTTCAATTCTCAAAATACTATATTTGCACTTATGTAAATAAGATAATGTTATATTTGCATTTCTATTTTATTTATTTTTTTAATTTTTTTAATGTAGAATTCTATGGTCCACGTATTGATCAGGGTAACAAGGAACATGTTTGCCGCCGCGTTAATCAATTTAAAGGTAAAAAAATTAAAATGCTTAGATGACTCTCAATTCTTTGAAAAGTATAAATATAATCCTCAAATTTTTAAAAGTGCTAATATGCTCATGGCTGATTTTCAAAACTGCAGATATACCCATGGACGGCCAAAATATGTAAACTTATATCTGAGTACCCCTTTGTTTCCTTCTAAATTTTGTGGGTACAACTGCTCACTTCAATGACTTTGGATATAACCGCATTTTAAAAAAAACCCGGAATTATATTTACACATAACAAAAAATTGAGAGCTATATAATCACTTCATTCTGGAAAAAAAGAGAAAAGGTTAATATGTAATGATACGATCCACTTTTATAAAAGTCTTAAAGGTTCAGCCAAAATCCTCCGTTGAATACTTTTTTCATCTCACAAACAAACAACAATCGGACTATTCTCTTTAGTATTTTTATAATACTTCCTCCGTCCCAGTCTAAATTGCATATCAATCATTATTACGTTATTTAAGAAACATCTTTGACCGTTAATATGTTCACTTACGTATAATAACGACAAATAAAAAGTTGATATTTAGAAACTATTGTTACGGCGAATTGAACAATATCACATAGGTATATATTATTGCTCATATATCTATTCAAATATGTGCCCAAACTTTGATAGAGAATAGTGCTCAAAAAGCAAATGTGTAATTTAGGCTGGGACGGAGGGAGTACTACATTTCTCCCCAAATAAAATGACACATTATTTAAGAAAAGTAAAATAAGTGGTGAAAATTATATTGAAAAAGTAAAAAATAAATTAAGTGGATGAAAATAACCTAAACTTTATCAAAAGGAGAAGGAGTCACTGTTTAAAAAATCAAATAAAAATGGAAAGAGAACCAATGTTAGGAAACCGGAGGGAATAATTTAATAATTTTTACAGTCAAAATATAATTAGTTACTACACCCTCCCTCCCATTAGTAATTGCTGACTTTTTTTACGGTTTTCAATGAGCACATTTGACTGTAAATATCTTTAGTTACATATAATAATACCGTATAAAAAATTAATATTTAAAAAATAGACGTTTAGATAAATCTAACAATATCTGACATGATATTTTTTTTATATATAAATTTATTTTTATTAACGGTCAAAGTTTGACTTACAAAAAGTAAATAAGCAATTACTTAGGAGATGGAGGGAGTATATATTATGATACATTTTAAAAGTTTTTCAAAATTATAGCAAGGTTATTGTAATAAATAAAAATTAATTCAATTATTCAATTAGTTATATCAATTATAAAATAACCTCATTTAACGATTAACCGCTTTATAACAAAATAACCTCACCCAATAATACCATCGCTTTTAACTATAATATGACTTTTTATGGTATCAACGCGTATGGTAATTCTTATCCTTTTAACATATGATCTTATACCAAAGAGGGTATAAGATCATATGTTAGAGACAAAAAAACAATTTAGTCTTACTATTTTTGGTAGTTTGGAGTAAACTAGGGAGCAAGATATTAGTATTATCTTTGACTGGCTCACATCCCAAGTTTTCTAACAATGCCCGGGGTGCCCGTCAAATTTTGGCTTCATTGTCGGAGACCAGGGCGTTGTTTAATTTATAGCTTACGTAGTTTTGTGTTTTCTTGTGTTTTTCTTGGTGTGTTTTGGGTGTTTTTAGTGTGTGATTTTTTTGTGTTCGTTGCTTTTCGGTAAGTTGTATTGCTTCTTGTTCATGGTTTATGGTACGTCCTCGTTCCAGAAACCGAGAACCTTTGCACTGCGACACTAAACTTTGTGTGTTTATCTTCTTCTTTTTTGTTTTTATTCAGAATAGGTATTGCTCAAATCCTTGGTGTTTCACCAAGAATCCTTGAACTACGCTTCCAAATTTTTAGGGAAAAAGGAAAATCTCTCATTGTGGAAACTCATGAGGAGAAGAGGGGCTCAACAAGCGAGACTATCTAGGATATGTCATTGAGATCATCCTACTGTGTCATCTATTGGTTGAGAGAGGAGCACTATAAGGAGAATATAACCCTTATATTTAGAAACCAAGGTTATCATGAGGAGTGCTATAAAGAGGTAGGATTTATTGGCTCCCAAGTCCAAAGGCCTCAAGAATGGTACCCATACCAAGATTTTTCCAGTCCGGGGTGGAGTGGTAACCCAGATTTATGGTATGGAGATGCACCAGGAAACCAACACTATGAGCGATATAGTTGGCCTTCACCACCCTAAATCATGCCCTGAAACCAAGCTCAAGGAGGAGTTCCCAAGTCCGAGCGTGAAGAAATGTTGGAAGCCATTGCTAACTTTATCAAAAGTAACGAGTTACTCCATACCAAATGCTTAGCAACGCAAGAGACTTGGGAGTTCCCAAGTCGGAGTAAGGAGAGCTCTTGCAAGATATAGCTAACGTGACCAAGAGTGACGAGTTACTCCAAACACAAATGCATAGTGACATTAGGGACTTGCGAACTCATTTCTCCTCAAGCATTAAGAGGGTTGAAGGGCATATGAGCGACTTGATTGAAAGGGTGATCCAATTAGGAGCTCCACATTCCAAAATTAGCAATCCCCGATTGAACTTGAAAATTTGGTGAGTGAAATTACCTCGATGAATGGAGAGGAGTTCTGGTAGGAGCGGTTTGTTGAAAACGAAGAAGTCAAGGAAGGGGTGATTATCCTAAATTCACAATTCAATCTATCATCATCCAACCTCCACATATTGAACCGAGTCCCCAATTTTTGAAACCCTTGGAGTAGACCATGGATGAACCAAGCGAGTATGCTAAACTTCCAAACCACCCATCTTCTTTAAGAAAGGCTCCACCATCACAAAATCTTCCTCTTGGAGGATTCGTTCCCCACCTCTCCATTTTTGGATGCCTATGGTGATGGGGTTCAAATATTCACCATATTGATAACAATAGGGTCGTTTTGATGACCTTAAATATATGAAGTGTCTCGAGAGGCAACCAGAGCCTTTGAATTTTCAAAGGCTATTTTAAAAATCCCTACCGCCTAGATGTGAGTATTATGCAGAGGTACGTGATCGAGGAGGGTATAGAATATTGCATGGAGTTCCTAATTAGTGAACAGACCGTGGGATTACCAAAATCTTGACATATGGATAGAGTTGGTGGTAAGGGTTTGCGTAAAATCAACGACAATGGTCTTATCGGGGGAATAAGCTGGTGAAAGAACATTTGTATGTGTTGCATAATTTTGAAATGGTTAGGCCTTTTGTTGAAAGGCATCTTGCTATCTTAAAAGTATCCAACTCCAGTTGGTATGAGAAACAAGTCTTATCAGAACATAATTGGTCATTTATGTATTGGTTACGTGAACAATTGTTGGGAAATGGCACACTGAGACTCTGTTCTTGTTGGCGTTTATGCCTAGTTTGACCTTTTTATCGTACACCGGTTATGACATGAGTGGTTTTAATTTTTCAATCAAAACTTGAGATGAAAATAGTGCTACATATAATTCTGGTGTCAGCCTCATATTAGAAACCTTACATGTGTCGAGTGTAACGGACAAGAACCCTATTTGGTGTCCCGTGATGTACTATAGTGTCGTTGTAGAAATATTAGAACTTGAATACACTATTTTCAAGGTTACAATATTTAAATCCAAGTGGGCAGATAACAATGGCGGTGTATCTACGGATGAGCTTGTTTCACAATTGTGGAATTTAAAAGGGTGGGTTGTAAGGCCTATATATACATTCTAGAATCACAAGCAGAGCAATTATTTTTTGTTGATAACCCAATGGACAAGACCAAGTCAGTTGTAATTCAAGGCAATAGATGGTTTACTAGTGAAGGTGATGTTGGTGTGATGGACTTATCAGAAAGTTCACGTGTGACTTGCTTAGAAATACCGTTGATGATAGTAGGACACCTGTGGTAGTTGGCATTAGAAGGAACCATAGTGATGGGGTTTAAATTGATGAAAAAAGACAAGCGCTAAGCGGAGTAGAAGGACAAATTGATTTTTATATTATGACTTCTTCTTTTTAAAATTATTGTGTTTGTAATTTAACCAAATTTTAATTAGTGTATTTTGGGGGCATTAATCGATATACTATATTGTTGAGTTTTTATTATTATTAATTACATTGAATGTAGTTGCTAATATTATATATAGGACTACCGAAACCTGTCACTATTCATATACATTTCAATTAAATTGAAACCACAAAGCCGATGTTGAGAGGCATTTTACTCGAATATACAATTGCTCCTTAATAGGAAACATCGATGTCAATCGCCAGTGGTCAGTGGTCACATGCGCAATGAAACCATATCGATTATATATCGGTTCCACCTAAATAAATCTACCAATGTCGGCTGGGAGTTGAGTTGGAAAATTAAACTGTAGAACCAATCTCGGTGATACTTCGGCTTCCTATCGTATTGAACAGAATGCGTATTGAGATGTTGGCAATGTCAGTTGTTTCAGGTACATCTAATCGAACCCAATCCATCTTGCTATAGTAGTTCCACCGTTATCACCTAGTGTAGTTGCTATTGTATTCAAATATTTTCAAACACCTTCTCACCAAACTTGTTGTAAACAACTAGATTATCACTAAACACATGCACCAAACTAATTAATCATAAAAATACATGATCAATTGATAAAAACATATGCCAACGTATTATTCATAAAAATACTAATCAAAACACATTTGAAAATTAAAAATTAATCAAATCAATTTTCAGGTGGCCCTGAGGCCTGAACGTCAGCTCTCTCTTCACTCTTA
The DNA here is from genome assembly GCA_032355705.1 of Rubia peregrina. Lineage (NCBI taxonomy): Eukaryota > Viridiplantae > Streptophyta > Magnoliopsida > Gentianales > Rubiaceae > Rubia > Rubia peregrina. The sequence goes on from JAULKK010299663.1 coordinate 5,385, forward strand.
GAGCTCTCGGTCTTGTCACCATCCTCGTAGCTAGAGCTTCTGCCCTCATGATCTTCGTGCACACCTCAGTGTGATGGTCCAACATCTCTGCTTTGCGTTGTTGCAAGCATGACCTCCTTACTTTGCACTGTGGTGAGCACGACATCTTGACTTTGTGTCATGGCGAGCACGTCTTCATTGCCACTGGATTTTTTTTCATAGCTGGTCTCCACAATCTTCAGATGGCCTTTGACTTTTTGTAGGTCACTCTGGAGGTCGTAAACTCCATCCTTCACCACAAGGATCTCTTGTAGTATTCTAACCCACACTATCATAGAGTAAAACGGTGACACTAGAACGAAATAGAATAATTCATAATTCACATATTCCAAACATACCAACATAAAAAAAATAGATCAAGAAAATAAAATCTATCACCTCGCTATTCTACCACGGGCTAGCTGTTTGGTGTTGGTTGTGCTTTAGCCAAAGGTTGACCCTTATACATAACACACTGCACGTTGTCCCACCCAAATGCTTCTTCGCAAATTATTGCATGTTATAGTACTAATGAGACACTAGAATCATATGTTTCCTAATGCATTTAGCACATCTTTTACTAGGTTTGTATGGTAGATTTCGAGGTTTAAGTGGGTTTACATTACAAGGGGTTTAGATGGCCATTGTTGGTTTTCTTATCTAAATCCCTTGTTTTGTAGATTATATAGATCTAATGGATACTATGTCCTTACGAGCATCAAGTTTCTATTTTGTGAGCTTATTTGTAGATTGCTCGTAAGCACTTCAGGGTAGTTTAGTGAAGGCCATTCGCAAAAATGATAGTAGATCGTAGAAGGCCATTCACAAGTATGGTAGAAGACTGAAGGCCACGAGTCAAAATGTGGTGGAAGATAGAAGGGCCGAAGAAGGAAGACAAAGAAGCGTGTGAATTGTAATCTGAGAGTTAAACTGAGTTCTAGGAACGATTTGAGAATAATCAACATCCAAGGGTGGTACCATTGAATTTATCTTCTTTAGCGCTCTAAAATCGACTACAAAAACTATCGGATCTGCGGTTGACCCAAAGCAGTGCAAACAAGTTAAAAGAAAAATGTCAAGTTTTGGAAGAGTTGAAGACTGGCATGGCCCATGCACCAAGTTGAAGAACGAGGTCTCCAGTCCACTGCCCTCAAGGAATTGCACGACCACGCGCTCATAAGAAGAAGACAATGACTCTAATCCACGACCATCGTGATGGTGCGTAGGCCACACACTTAGTATACCTAGGGAGCAACTATATTCTGCCGCTCATGTACTTTTTCACAAGCCATGTGGTGCAGGCCATTTACTTTTGCATAGCCCGCACTGACACAGCACTAGTGGTGGCCTTAGGGTTTAACTAGGGTTTTTCCAAACTTGGGGCTTTAGAAGCCCATTTATCTTCTCCTAAATAAGGAGTCTTTAGTCTTCTAGAGTTTAGTAAGTAGACATAATGTAGATCTTATTTTCTTGGTAAGTAGGAAAAAAGATGAGAATTCTCTCTCTATCTAGAGTTCTTCTCTTTTCCTTCTTTTTAGCACTTAGATCCATGGCATTTAATTCAATGAATGTCACAGATTTATTAGTAGTAGAATATATTATTTACTTGATGATTTTATTTGTATTCTTGACTAGGTAATGATTTTGTGAGATTCTAGATCCTCATATCTTTTATTCCTTCAAATATTCATGTTTGATTTGAGCTCTTTATATTCTTGTATGGTGCATGTTATGTATATTCGTTGATGCACCGTAGTTCATATGTGATATGTTATCGTGTCGGGTTAGGCGTATTGTAAACTTCTGATTATCGACTTTGTGAATGCATGCATATATGATCGAGAGTACCGTTCTGATCGTTATGGCCTAGCTTGGCTTGATCATAGTAGGGGTACGAGACACCCTTGGTGTACCCCAATAGGAAAAGCATAATAGTTTGTAGCAACTAGGGTTGTTGTGCATCGACCATCGTCATTTCAACCCTAGAGTCATCATGAGACACCAATTCCTTTGCCTCTATAGTCCTAGGGAGTAGAGTCCCTAATGGAGTGCCCGATATGTATTTCCTTACGCTTATACCTAACGGATGTAACGCCTGCAAGGCGACTACTTAGGCACTTGACCATTTACGAGGGGCGCATTAGCATTGAGAGTGATATTTATAGGGAAGGAATTGTGGTATCCAAAGGTATGATTAAAGCATCTTCCCTAAATGACGGAGGAAAAGTTGGGTCAAGGAGTTAACATTGTGGATACTCTAAGGAAGTGTACAATTTCTTCTCTTTTTGGCATGAAATTCATGAATATGGAATTAGGACCTCTTTTAGTATAAATGATGTTAATATTGCTAGATGAATATGATAATGTCGATCTTTGTCATGTTTATCCTAAGGTAGCACTCAAGGGATAATCTTGAATGTTGATCCTTCTAGGTTAACTCTAATAAATGATTTGTTTGGTTAAATGGCTAGGCATTTGGTAGAATTCTTGTAGTTGTTATCAAATATATTAGTTCTGTGTACATGATGTCATTGATGAAATATCTTTAGCAATTTTGTGTCTAAAGTAATAATTGTTGAGGTTTACCAATAGTTGTTGAATGCTTTTGTAAATTACTCTTAAGAAGAATGGAATGTTTATCTTCAAAATGGAAGTAGCATTCACAATAGGCAATCAAGATGAGTAAATGAGTGATTGCTTCTATGATCTATAAAACGCTTGTAAGTAGAAATCAATTGCGCCCAAGGCTTTGTCATTTGTATTTTTATCCTCTTTTATTAGTTTGTTGCATGATTAGCCTAATTATCTTCATATGCTAGTTGTCTTATTTTTCATTTCATAACTTAGAAAAACCAAACCAAAATCCCCCTATTTAATTACTTATATATGTATGTATTTGTATATAATATTATCCACCCTTATATGCATAAACCCTTAGGAAAATCTCTCTTTTTCATGAATGACACAGATTTGCCAATATCTATTTAGTTGTGTTTAGGAAGCATTTAGGGTTGTAAATTGTATATTTGAAAGGTACGACGATGAACTCCTAAATCGTCCATTTATTCATCTTGATTACCTATTGTGAATACTACAACTTCCATTTTGAAGATAAACATTATGTTCTTCTTAAGAGTAATTTACAGAATCGTTCAACGACTATTTGTAAACCTCACTAATGATCACTCTGGACAATCGACACCTAAAGGTATTTCATCCATGACATCATGCACAAAGACCATTAGATTTCATAACAACTACAAACATTCTACCAAATGCCTAGCCATTTAACCAAACAATGCATTTATTTGGGTTAACCTAGGATAACTTAGGATAAACATGACAAAGATCGACACTATCAAATTCATCTAGAAATATTAACATCATTTACTTAAGAAGAGGTTCTAATTTCATGTTTTGGGATTTCATGCCAAAGAGATAAAAAATTGTACACATCTCTTAGTTCCTAGCATGTTATTATACAAAGATTTCATATTAGAAAATATCCATCTCACATATGAAGTAATCTACAAATTAATATCACCATAAAATCCAAAGTAATCAAAACTTCATAAATGAGCAAATGAAGCTTCTCACTACATGGGCTTGGAAGACTCAATCAACTGCTCCCTAGAGACAACTTTAGCTACTAGAATTCATAATAATATCCATAAGCTAATCAAACATGAACTAAGATGAAAAATAGCTAAAAGAAAGAACAAACTAGGGTTTAAAGAAGAAAGTGTCGACAAAGAGGAAGATATGAAATGAGAGGATAAAAATGTTATTTATAGTAAAAGAGAAATTATAAAAATATGACACTTGCAGCAGGTCTGTCGTGAGTTGTGAGTAAATCCCACTCCTCGTGACAGATGCCGTCGCGAGCCGTGAGAGGATTCCTAGTGCTCGCGATAGGTACATAAACCAACTCTTGAAACTTCATTTCTCTTGTCTTTGTGTAGCCTTCATCTTCAAGCCTCCTTCTTCAAGTCTTCAATTCTTCAACCCTCAAAATGAAATCTTCAAGTTTTCAAATCTTCACATAGTTTGCCTTGTCAAACGAAATTCTCCAGAAAAGTAATAAGACTACAAAAGTCATTTTTAACTCTCCTAAGAGAATTTCAAGGCAAAACTCAAGTTCTAAAGCACAAAAATACAGAAAGTGAGACCGAAGTGTCCTAAAAATACTATATAAAATGAACACATCACCATCTGATTTCGAACAGAAATGGAATTCAATGATTGCAACCCACAAGCTGGATAATCATTCATGGTTTCAATGGCTGTACAATATCCGTGAGATATGGAGCACAACATTCAACAATGATATCTTCTCTACAGTCATTTTATCATCATAGAGAAGCGAAAGCACCAACAACGCTCTATCTTTCAATGTCAACAAAACAACTACACTTACTCACTTCTTTGACCTCTTCAAGCAAACAATCACAAAGTAGCTCTGGGAAGATACATAAATGAAAAACACATATGCAAAAGCAATGCCAAACACTAAATGAGAAACAGGTATATGTCTACATTCTACTTAGATTAGTAGCAGTAATAGTTACCTTACAACTAGAACTTGTTAATTAAAATCATGCATTTGACTGATGTAACTTCACTAATTTATACATGCTGACTTTATACACCCAACTGGTTAACTTACTTTATGTGTAGTAGTGATTAGCTTACAACCAGTACTTATTAATATAAACAAGAATTTATTTCTCATTCCAATTCATTAACTTACAACAAGCAACTGTATAGCACAACAAAATAAAAGGTAACATTTTTTGGCTTAAAAATAGAATTTATTAACCAAAATTATGCATATTGTACTTGAACATGTATATGATTGAATAAATGTTTTGCATTTTTCATGTGAACTTATGTTTAGTTAAGCATGTTGCAAGAGTGTACATGCTTGTATTGTATAAAAGTTTCAATTTTTCATCTTCTATTGCAATGGAAACAAAAGTGCAGGAAGTATTCTTAGACTCAATCACACAGAACTTTTAAATAAGGCTAGAACATGATGACATAACCGATCAAATAGTTGAATACAAAAATGAAAATGGACCATTTGAAGTTCAATACAAGTGCAAGTGCTTTGAAGTGTAAGGTATGCTTTACTTTCACATTCTTAGAGCCTTGCACCTCAATTATATCATTGATATCCCAAAGAGGTACATTATCAAAAGATAGACAAGGAAGGCCAAAACAGATGTATGGGAAAAGGTGCTAGGACAAGCCAACCAATAAAGCTGTAATTTCATAGAGGCATCATATGTCAAGAAAATGCTATAATTTAGTTCTAAAAAGTGAAGGAAACACAAAAGTTAGAAGAACTCTCGAGGAGATGCTTAGAACATGCTTAGCAAAAATTGAAGAAATCACCACTTCAAAGGCAAAGTCCATTGAGCAATCAGCCGCAAGTTGCCAAACCAACTCGACAATAACATGTACACCAAAGGTACGTGACCCATCCCAGTAAACACTAGTAAATAATAAGGGCATTAACGGTGATGATAAAAGGTTTTGGATGGTGGTTCCGAAAGGGTGTCCTTGACACCACCGCAGAGCGTGTGTGGTCGTTAGACGGGTGTCCTTGTAACTATAAGAAATACTGATTGTAGGCTAACTTACGCATATTTTGAAAATACATAAACGTTATATAAAGTAAATTGTGCTCTACCTCCTTGCAAAGTTTTGCTATTCATAAAAGAAATTGATAGTTTTAAATCAAATGCGTATTTTTATTTGAATAGTAAATGTTGTAAAGTAATAAATGCATAGTTTATATGAAAACTTTAAATTTTTAAATTTCAGTGACTTATGTGTTGTGTATTTTAACATATACTCCCTTCATCATGGAATAGTTGACACAAACACTTTTGACTTGGTATTTATGCAAGCTGAATAATTATGAAAAAGTAGGGATATTTTGGGAAAATGATTGGCCTAGTCAAAAAGTTGTTGAAGTTAAAGAGAGTAATATAGGAATTTTACAACATATTCTTTACTATTTTGGGTAGAAATTAAAGTGTGTCATTTTATGTGTGATGAGTGAAAATAGAAAGTGTGCCAATTATTGCGGGATGGAGGGAGTACTAGCTTTAGTCTAACATATGCATGTTTTCACGAAATAGAAACGATTTATAGCTTATCTTGTACACTACCTCTTGGCAAAGTTTCATAGCTCATATTTATAGGTTTAAAACAAATGCTTGTCTTTATACAAAAAGTACGTATAGTAAGATAATAGATGCATAGTCTATATGAATATTTTTAGCAGCATCTAGTTTGCTTTCCTAATTTTGCAACATATATTTTACATGTTTATAGCAGTTGAATTCACAAATTCACTACTTCAGATATATCACTCATGTGCAATTCAAAATCAAAAGGTCCATAATTGCAGAAGTTACCCTGTTGAGTATAATTCTGAATAGTTTGATCTGTAGGAGATGAAATCTCAGTCAATTCGAACTGAATTTGGTTTAAATCGCATTGAAATCCAATAGGTTGAATTCTTCCGATGCTGAGGCTATGTGTTTTTTTATATTGATTTTGATTTTGATTAGGTCTTCATCGTTGGGAATTTGAACATTTTGTAGGTCTTATTCGATCAGAAGACTAGGTGTTGGAGGATTCATCGAGGCGGTGAAGAAACAAAGAAGAAGAAGAAACAGAGACAGAATGGAGAACAAACAGCGAAAAACGGAATGGAGGGCACTATCTAATGCAAATGGGAAAAAATTAAAAAGGAAGGAAACTTGAGCGAAGAACAAGAAGGAAGAAATTTGAAAATATATCTTATAACCCAACCCATTTTTCCTTTAATCCCGTCCTAGACCCAATTGATTTTTCCTTCCCAATTTTTAAAATTGTAATTAGGTCCCTCCTAGTCAGACCGGTTCTTCAAATTCAACTACGTCCCTCGACCCTCTATATGTGTTTTAGTTTACTATTCATCAATAAAGCTGGTACTGCTTACATTGTAAAAGTTTGTAGATACATAAATTTTTAATTTTTGTGTGAGACCTTGTCCCATTCATCGTATCGCGGATTATTGGAAAATCTATTTTTTAAAATAATTTTGTATTACACGTAATTTAAAATATTAAACTTTTAAAATTATCCGTAAATAGTAAAAAATAATAGAGTGCTAAAATAACCCCGACTTTAGGCTGAAAGTGCCAATATAACCCTGCAATCTCAGAAAGTGCCAAAATAACCTTTGACCTCGTTGACTTTTTGGTCAAGCA
>JAULKK010299673.1:0-12668 GCA_032355705.1 Rubia peregrina
TTGGCACTAGGTGCAAGTATGTTTTGGTTTCGGGTTTCTTTTTCTTATCATTTGTAATAGCTTAGAAAGTTTGGTTTGTTTTCTGTGAGTTATTTGGTTCTACTTTAGGATCATGTAAGAACGTTAAGCTCGTGCTTTTTGATGAAATGGAAAGATACATTACGTCACAGCTCCGGCGATATCACAGTTCTGACGCCAAAGCTCCGACGATATCACAGTTTGGACTTCAAAGCTCCGACAATATCACGGCTACGATGACATCACAGTACCGTTTCTAGATCTCCGTCTCCCGTTGCTCCAACACCCGTTGCTTGATTTCTATGGTATTTTTCTTCTTAACATTTCTCCACATTTATCATTTTCATCTTCGGTATGATTGTTTGATTATCATAATCCTGCAGGATTTTATGAATTCTAGTTGTTCACGGTTTTCAATTCCTTTGGAGTTTTGATTTGATATCTGTATTTAAGCTTCATAACGCTTGCATTTTTTGTTACTTGCTGTGATGCACTGATATTTTTAACTAGACTCCTTTAGTTTGCTAAATGACAATATAGAGTTGATTTTCATGCAATTTGAGCTAATTACAGCTACTTTACTGTCAGTTTGTTTGATTTTGTGTGAATATTATTTGTGTTGTGGTTTGATCTGAGATAAAGCGGTAGACTCTGGTTTCGATGAACTCTCTGTTAAAAACTAGAACTCAGCTGAAAAATGGAAGCTCCATTGAAACGGTTTTTCAGAAGAAAACAGTTTGATGAAGAAACTGAAAAACAGAATTTTTACTCTCTCAAAACTGAGCATGGCTTGTTTACAAGTCATTTATATACAGATCCAGAGCTTATCCAACTAACTGCCAAGAGCATCATTTAACTATCAGAAACTAGAAATAGAAAGCAAGACAAAGGAATAAAGCTACAGAAAACTGATAAGCTAAGTCGGTGGAAACTGATAAGCTAATGGTTATAACCGTTGAACTGATACTCTGGACTTGCTTTGCTTCCTGAGTAGTAATCCTTCCATTCCAGTAATGTTACAAGTCTTCAGCATCAAATTTGTATTGCTGCAAATCCATAAACCTTCACTGCTGTAAACCCTCACTGTTGCAATGCTTCTGAATCAGGAAAGCAAACCTGCAAACCTTATATTTCATCACTCTCCTATACATTGATAATGTATATACTTGATGTATGTATTGTTTATACTTCCAATTACATAAGGTTACATTCTGGTTATTTTTTAATCGTGGTGATCCGTTGTGAGTGGTGTAATTTGTGGAGTCTTGTTTTTGTTCTTGTGAAGCACCTAGATACGCACCATGCTTCAACTAATAATCCAAAGCTTCCATGGAAATTCAGTGAAACTAACATTACAAAGGTCACATGCACCAATTTTCCTCCTCTCATAGTCTGATTTTTTTTTTTGAAAATTGTTCACATATTCCCTTATTTTGACATATGACCTTACATGTATGATTTGGATTGTCGGTCCATCTGGCTAATGTGATGAAATCAGTTTTTTGGGTGATAAAAAAAGTATGTTGTGTAATCATTGTTAGGTAATATACGTCATTACAATTATAAGGCGGTAATTTAGTTTCGTTCTGAATTAGGAGATGGAAAGTGTTAGGTCTATAGTTGAACTATTATCTTTTTATGATAGGGATATAGCAAATGATAGAGTGAATGGAAGTTTAATGCCTCAACTCTGATGTTAAGTAGATTGTGTGTCCAGTTGCTTTGCCAATGAACTACTATGGTTTTATGTCTTCCTACAAAAGCAAGTTTAAATTATAGTCTTTGAGTTAAGCCTATTGTTGTTCCTTTGTTGAATTTCAGAGAACGGCATAGTTTAATCATGAAGTTGATCCTTGCATAGGTGTAGGAAATAATGTCTCACCAGTTACTATCCCTCCAATTAATAGCAAGCTATTGTCATTTTTTGGTGATCTTGAACAACGTGGAGGATGAATAAGACACCCTGGTTGAGCTATGAGTGAATTATGTAACAATAAGTTAGGCTCTAATAGCTTGCACTATGTCCAAAGTTCCACAATGTGAATTTAAGAGAATGTTAATAGATTGTTACACTGATTGCTCCCGGTCAGATTTTTAAGAATATACGATAGAATTGGGGGGGGAATGAGTTAATTAACGTTCAATGTGTTGGTTATAAGTGTGTTAGAATTGAAAGTTCAACTATTTTTATGTCAATTAATATTTTAACCCGAGAAAAAAATGTCGATCAACATTTTTTTTCACCTGGCCGAGTTGTAGCTCAAATGAGATCGGAAATCAAATATGTTGGGCATGAATGGTGGAGGCTACTACAGAAGTATAAAAATGCTGGAGATGGTCTTGTTTCATAGATGTTATTACATGTGAAAATGGATTTCCCTGAGTAGTTTTGTTGAGCATTCAACTTTGAAGCGTCACCTTGAAAAGGCATCATTCTTAATTTGGAAGATGAGCTTGGTGGTGGTGTTTGAAAACTGGAGCCTAGAGGCCCTGGATGCAGTGTATTTTCTAGACTTATTTATAAAATCGATAAGTATGTTCACTATTCTTACTAACAGCTTTTCACTTCTTCCATTCCTCGATTTTCACTTCTTCCATTCCTCCGCGGCACTTAAACAGTAGTTCCACCAAAGTTATCAGCACAAAGAAACAGTGGTAGTAGACTCTGTTTTTTCATGCTTTCTCACCAAGTGGTAGCTTTAGCATTTTTTTGCGACGCTTCTAGCTTTAGCAAGTTTTTGCGACGCTTTCAACCTCAGCAATTTTTTTGCGACACTTTCAATTTTAGCAATTTTTTGCGACGCTTCCAACTTTAGCAATTTTTTGCGATGCTTCCTTAGTGACACATTACCGCGTCACACTATTTTAGTGACACGCTAAATAGAGACACTTTCTAAAGCGTCCCTAATCCTTTTAGTGACGCTTTTAAGTGTTTGTACTGTTAAAAAAAAGTGTTACAACGGGAGATTTTTTTTGTAGTGTCTCTTCCCAGGTGCACAATTTCACACTTTTAATTACTTTAGACCATTGAATGAAAAGAATGTTTGTGTAATTGAAAATGACCAATTAATTTTCTTTAAAGAGTTGGTTTCCTAAAAAGCGTACTGTGCATAAGTTTATGGACATAACACTTATTTTTTATGGTATACAATGCATTTGTTAAATTAAATACTTAATTTAGAAATTTAAAATAAATTTTTACTATTATATATTTTTCCATTCAAATACACATTATTACTTGTTTTAACTTTTAAAATACAATATTTAAAATTATAAAAAAATTACCACATGTAAAGTAAAAAAGTACTGTGGAATATCCATAAAATTAAGGAAAGACTATCTTTCCTGAGACTTTCTCCTCTTTAAATATTCTCAATCCTTTCCAGAAAAATTTCATACTTTCCTTTTTAATTTGTCTCACAGATAATCTTTATTTATAAAACTTTTATACATAGTCATTCAATCTACTGAATTTACCCTCATTAAACTCACAAATTTACTATTATTTGCTACTTATGATATTTTTCATGACACTATTCATAAAAAAACCTTACATAAATTGATTTTTGACATTAAAAGATAGTTCAACGTCCGCTTATATAAAAAACTGAGTCAAAATCAAATAAGGAGTTTGTTATTGGAACGAGGGTTTATGACAACGAGTCTACAAAAGGATATATAATAGGAATATTTAAGTTATATATCAATGTAACTTTAAAGTTAAAATGAATCAGATTTCAGTAAATCAATAAGTAGTTTGATTGAGACAAAAGAATAAGTTCTTAAGCATGCATTTATGCATGCATAAGCATACATAAATTGGAGAATTATAGTAGTTAAAGCTCAAATTATTCTTGCAAGGAAGATTGCAAGTTGGTTTCCTATATTATTTCTCTAGCTAAGAGCAGATTTCATTGACCTCGTGGGATTAACTAATACTCCTTCATCTGTCTTAACCTATATTACCCATAGATTACTATTACATAAATTACTATTACGTTGTTAAAGAAATATATTTGATCGTTAATATGCTTATATATTGGCAAATAAAAAGTTAATATTTAAAAATTATTTGTTACGACGTTCAATAATATCACATACGATAATATTGTTGCTGATATAGCTATTCAAATACGCGATCAAAATTTGATGGAGAATAGTGCGAAAATGCAAGTGGATAATTTGGGTTCACTACAAGAAAAAAGGGCGTTCGTGACCGAATTTCGGTGACCACAAATTGTTTGGTCACTAATGATCGCTTTAGTGACTTGCATATTTTCGTCATTAAGTTTTGGTCACTAATGAACTTTTAGTGACCAGGTGAAAATCGTGGTCAATAAATTGGTCACATAAAGGTGTTGGGTATAAGAGTTAAGTTATTTGGCTATTCATGGTGACCAGTGGAGATGACGAAATATAAAATGGTCACCAAATTAGTATTTAGTGACCAAAGTTACGGTCACTTACCGAATTTCCAAAAATTAGTATTCAGTGACTAAAGTTACGGTCACTCACCAAACTTCCAAAATTTACTATTTAGTGACCAAACTTAGGGTCACTCACCAAACTTCCAAAATTTAGTATTTAGAAACCAAATTTACTGTCACTCACCAAACAAAATATAAATGTCCACTTAATAACTAAATTGATTATAACTAATCAACTCTTATTTGACTTAATTTGTATATTGAAATAAAATGTTTGACCATAAAATCTGCGTTCAACATTTAATTGACTTTTTATACACAAACACTAATAACTAAATTGACTTTAACTAATCAACGGTCAATCCTTACTTAACTTTCTATATGTAAACAATAATAATTAGGTTGACTTCCACTAATCAAAGGTCAACTCTTACTTGACTTTCTTTATACAAACACTAATAATTAGTTTGACTTTCACTAATCAACAGTCAACCCACCCTTACATGACTTTCTATATATATAAAATAATAACTAACTTGACTTTCAGTAATCAACAGTCACCCCTTACTTGATTTTCTATATGTAAACAATAATAATTAGGTTGACTTTCACTAATCAATGGTCAACCCTTACTTGACTTTCTATATATAAACACTAATAAATAGGTTGACTTTAACTAATCAACGGTCGTCAAATGACTTTCTATATAAACACAAATAACTAAGTTGATCTTAACAATTCAACAGTAAAAACTAAGTTAACTTTCTATATATAAACACTAATAACTATGTTGACTTTCACTAATCTACGACCAACCTTTACTTGACTTTCTATATATAAATACTAATAACTAGGTTGCCTTTCACTAATCAACGGTAAACCCTTACTCGACTTTCTATATGTAAGCACTAATAAATATGTTGACTTTCACTAATCAATGGTCAACCTTTACTTGACTTTCTATGTATAAGCACCAATAACTAGGTTGACTTTCACTAATCAACGGTCAACCTTTACTTGACTTTCTATATATAGACAATAATAGTTAAGTTGACTTTCACTAATCAACGGTCAACCCTTACTTGACTTTCTATATGTAAACAATAATAATTAGGTTGACTTTCACTAATCAACGGTCAACCCTTACTTGACTTTCTTTATATAAACACTAATAACTATGTTGACTTTCACTAATCAACGGTCAACCCACCCCTTACATGACTTTCTATATATAAACAATAATAACTAGGTTGACTTTCACTAATAAACGGCCAACCCTTACTTGACTTTCTATATATAAACACTAATAACTAGGTTGACTTTCACTAATCAACGATCAACCCTTACTCGACTTTCTATATATAAACACTAATAAATAGGTTGACTTTAACTGATCAACGGTCAAATGACTTTCTATATATAAACACTAATAACTAAGTTTATCTTTACAAATCAACAGTTAAAACTTAGTCAACTTTCTATATATAAACACTAATAACTATGTTGAATTTCACTAATCAACGACAACCTTTACTCGACTTTCTATATATAAACATTAATAACTAGGTTGACTTTCACTAATCAACGGTCAACCCTTACTTGACTTAGTAAAAATAAATACAAATTTAAAAGTTTGAATATAACTAATAAATGCTCAACCCTTAATCAACAATCAACCTTTACTTAACCTAATATATAAAAATATGAATAAAAATGTTTCACTTTAACTAATCAACAGTCAATCCTTACTTGACTTTCTATATATAAACACTAGTAACTAAGCCGATTTTAACAAATCAACGGTCAACTCTTACTTGACTTTGTATATGTAAACACTAATAACAAAGTTGACTTGTCAACTCTCACTTAACTTTTCATATATAAACACTAATAATTAAGTCGACTCTAACCACTTAACGGTAAACCCTTATTGACTTTACATATATAAACACTAACAATTAAGTTGACTTTAACTAATCGACGATCAACCCTTATTTGTTTTTTCAAATATAAACAATAACAATTACGTTGACTTTAATTAATCGACGGTCAACCCTTGATTGATAATATAACCCTCCAATAATTAAGTAAACTTTAACTAATCAACGGTCAATTTTTACTTGACTCAGTGTGTATATATACGAATAAAAATGCTTGATTTTAACGAATTAATGTCCAATTCGTAATTGACTTAACATACATAAATATGAAAAAATGGGTTGACTTTAAATTATAAAATAATCTTAAAATATATTGTGATTGTTACATAATCTTAATAAAACAAGTTGACTTTTACGTGACTTAGTCTTTTAGTTTTAAAATGTTTGGGTACAAGACAATATCTCGTCAAAAATCTTATAGTAAAAAGTGATTTAAAATTTTAAAATTAAAATTATAAATCATCATTGATATTAATTAAATTACTTTAATAACATTAAAGAAAACTCAATTCATAGACATACACGCTCAAGCTGTGGTTAAAAATTTTCAACCTTTCCCACTAAAACCTAAAATATTTCATTCTAAATTATTTCCCCCCTTTCATTTTCCCTCCAGCCCAATTAAACTCTTCCCACTCACAGCCTAACCCTCATCCCCAAATCCAATCCCCGACCACCGTCCTTGCTGGTGATGCCCATTTTTACCTACCGGCCGACTTCTTCTCTCGGTTGAAGCCCACAATGGTTCCGGGTCTGCCATTGTTCGTCAGGCTGATACCAGATTCACACTGCTCGACGGTTTTCAGGCGCCACCGACTGAGAGTTGAAGCTCCATGCGCTCGCCGAAGACCGGAGTTCGGCTCTTCACGTCGTGAACCTCTCTGATACGGTACCACTACCTCCGCCTATTAGACGCCGTCATCCATTCCTACGTCTCCTGAGAAATCTATTTCGAAGGTTCGTTCTGTCCGCCGCCGCTGCCTTGCTTTGTTTGCTTAATTATTCAATTTTTCTTGCTTTCTACTACATTATTGTGACCGTGGTTTCTGTTTTTTTTGTTGGGGATTTTTGGGTTTGATGCGCTTTTATTGGGTTTGTTTCATTGAATTCAATGTGCCCTGTTGAAACCCAGAATTTGTAGGCTGTTTCTAAGCTCTCCTTTAATCAATCAATCAATTGTAGTTTGAATACTCGCTCTAGTTCACTGTTATAATGATGAAATCTTGAAGGTGATGTGTCAAATAATGGGAGATTAATCACTATTTTTGTTGTGAATTTGACCACAATCCATCAAGTGGATCCAATTTCTTCTTTACTGAGGTAGTGAGGCTGAGATTCTTGGTCAATAAGTTGCTTGATAGAAGATTTTGTTGATATATTATCATCAGTGGATTCAATCTCAGTATTGCTTCCAGGGGTGATATTTTCGCTCTTGTTTAAAAGGTTGTTTTGCTAGGAATTTTGTTGCTACATGGTTCAGTGCTTCCCTGAAAGTTGTATTGTTACGTTATTTGGTTAATATTTATGATATTTGTGCTTCGAGAAGATCTGTATTTGTAAGATTTTCCCGAAATTTAAAGGTCATTTTGGTTATCTTATATTTTTTAGGTTCGAGATTATTGATTTTGCTTGTGATGTGCATCATCTCTTGATTATTGAAACACGGGAATATAAGAGGTTAAGTTGAGTAAGGAAATTCAGTATAAATTTGGGATCTCTTTTGCTCTTCTAGTGTTGGAGTTTTTCTTCAGATTACAAGTTTTGTGATCATACCATAGCCTATATCAGATTACCAGTTTTGAGATCATGTCATAGCCCAATAGTTGGATGGAACTAATAACAAATTGAGGGAAAGAAGTAGTTAATTTGTTGTTCAGTTGAGGGAAAGAGGAAGTATGGTTTTTTGTTGCTCATGATTTGGCTGTTTGGATGTTCTTGAATGCTAAAAATCAAAACTTGAACTCGTGAAGATTGTTATCAGATCTAACTCAAAGTGTTGTGGTGTCCTGACATTCTAATTTATGTGCTTGCTTATAGGAAGATCCCACTGTTTATGCCTAAAGCCAAACAGGCCGCATTCGAGCATGATCCAAAGAGATAAGCCTGTCTTTATTTTCTGTTGGATTATCGGTGATGATAATGGATGCGGTTTGGTGGACTGGTTATGAAAGATGCTCTTTTGTACTCTTTGATTAATGCAAGGATAATGCAGCTTCATTGAGAAGGGCTGTGAAGGTTACTCGGAACCAGGCTATGGAGCTCGTTAAGGAGAAGCAGAAGAGAATTCATATGATGGAGGATGAATGCGCTGTCTTTAATGAGATGAAGGACTGGTTTCTGAATTTTAAAATGAGTAAGTACTTGTAAGCAGCACGAAACCATCAAAATCTATTTTGCTGAGCAAGTTAAAGTTTTTGATCATTTGATGATATGGGTTGCTTCTGATTTGGTGCAACGGGGAGAACTTGGAACATTTCGACAGTATCGCCAAGTGTCAAAAACCTAAGGTTGTTATTCATTTGAGTTTGATATTTTTTTGGTAAATTTGTTAATTACAAGGATAATGAGTAAATCTAGTGTACTGACGGTGTTTGGAATAGTTCATGGTGATTGCTTGTGCAGATTCAAGAGTTTGTCCCTCGAGCATCTTGGGATTTCAACCCGGAGAATCGGAGATGCTTTTGTGATTCGAAATGTGGCTAATCTGGTTGCACCGCATCAGGTATCTGTTATGCTGCCATTTGCTCGTGTTGTTGGGCTAGCGTTTTGCCACTTCCTTCTTGTGTAACATGAATATCGATATGACATGTTAGATAGATTGTCGAAAACTTAGCTCCTCATAATAATGTTACTATTTCATGCAGAATGGACCTACTGAAACCAATGCTGCTCTTTAGTTTGCTGTGAATTCCCTTGAAGTAAGTAAACAATAACCTAGCCTATGAGAATACATTCCTTTTCCTTTTACCTGTGATGGCGAACGTTATGATGCTTTTTTGCTTTTCTGTTCCTTTTTCCTCCTGGCTGTTTTCGGGTAGTGCTTTGTGTTGGTAGCTAGTTGATTTCATAACAAATATAATATCTGCATAGCATAGGAGAACCACAATTTCAGCCTGTGTTGGTAGCTAGTTGATTTCATAACAAATATAATATCTGCATAACAAATATAATATCTGTTGGCCTTGGCTTATTGTTCATATTAGAGTTCTTAATTAATTCTGTTATGCTAATTCACTATTAATATAATTCCTATGCAGACTTATATTACCATGATCACATGAAGGCATGCTGTTCTTTTGTCTGAGCTATACACTTCTGATCGTAGGTTGTGTCTGAGCATTTGTTTCCTCCATGAGAACTAATCTCAAGTATAAAGTTAAGTGGAGGGAAATGAGAACTAGCTTTTCAGACCTTGTTGATTGTAAATTTCGAGATATGGATATAATGCTATGTATCCTTACTTTTGATTTACTTGTATTTCTTGCATAGGAACAAGTAAATTTCAAGAGCATGCTGGTTCCCCTTTTCAGATTGAAGCTTTGGCAGGTTTACAACAGGCTGCTTCCAGAGGCTATAAGTCGGTGCAACTGAAATCTGATTGTGCTCAATTGGTGGCAATCTTGCAGGGTAAACAAAAGGTAGATTTGCAATTCCAGTGGCTGATGCAAAGGATCAGAAATCAAATGCTTTGTTTTGATATGGTTATAGTAGTTAAAGTGGCTAGAGGTTTGGTTCAGTTTGTTCATGATCTAGCTGCTGTAGTATGTGCTTTCAAGTTATGGTTCAAATAAGATGTAATGGTTCAAATTATGTGCTTTCAAGTTAATATAAGTAATGGTTTATTTATAGCTTTTTTTTCCAATTTGATTTATTCCAATTCGTCGCAAGACCTTGGTATCAATGACGACCAATTGTCGTCGCTAACACATGTCATCACCAACGACTACTGCTTGTCACTAAAATAGGACAACAGCGACGACAATTCTCATCACTAACATATCAAAACAATGACAAAGGATTTTCGTCACTAAATTATAACTCGTTACTATAGCCGACAAGGAGTGACGCATAATTCTCGTCACTAAAGTGTTTGACCTCATCACTAATGATACCATCTAGTGACGAAGCTCGGGTTTTTAGTGACGGCATATTAGTGACGAAAATGGTCGTCACTACAATAGTGACGACCATATTTTCGTCACTAATGGTACGATTTAGTGACGCATGAACAGTAAAGTCGTCAAAACACCCTTTAGCTACGGACCTATACCAACGACTCCATGACGACCCATATTCCGTCACCAAAGAGTTTTAATGACGAAAAATGGATTTTAGTGACAGATTTGCGTGGTCACTAAAGGACGTTTTTCTTGTAGTGGGGGATGTGAGGGGGACTTTTTAGTTTGCTTTCACAGTTGGAGGGATGAAATGAAAAGGTGTAGTGAGGCTTAGGAGCTTATACGTACTCTGAGTATTTGGCTAGGATGTCTGGGGTGATCATTAATGTTGAGTTTTACCTTATAAGGCATATGGATTTCCTAACCTAGAAGTATGGTGGAATATTTTAGAAGAATGGCGAAGTATGTTTTGTTAATATTGTCGACAGCGCGAGGTGGTCGCGCAGTTGAGTTGTAGCTTTTATTACTTCTCTTAGTTTTTAGGTTATATTCTTGGGTTTTACCGACAACGTTGTCATGTTTTTTCCTTGGCATATGGTGCATTATAGATGTGAGTTCCATGTTGGCAACGAACTATAATTACAAGGTTGTATGTTTGTTATAGTTGAACTACATTGTACAGGTAGTTTGATGGATTGGAGTGGGGATGGCCTTGTATGAAGGTGCTTCAGTGTAGCGAGCGTGTGTGAGGTCAAGATGGTTGCTTAAGTTGTACTCAGTTGTGGGAATGAAGTTGTTATGGTTGGTTATCTGGTTTGCGTTAAATAATAGTAGGATTGGGGTTATGACTCCAGTCCGCACACTTTGCACAGGCCATGTTGGGCTGGACATGCACTATGACACAGCCCGTGCCAGCGTGGCACTAGGGTTGGTATTAGGGTTTCACTAGGGTTTTTCAAACTTGATCTTCTCTTATATAATGATTCTTTAGTCTCCTAGGGTTAAGTAAGTAGCCATAATTTAGATATTAGTTTTTGGTAGGTAGGAAAGAAGAGGAGAATTCTCCCTCTCTCTCTCTCTCTCTCTCTCTCTCTCTCTAGAGTTCCTCTTCTTTTTCCTTCTTTTAGTTCTTAGATCCATGAAATTTAATTCAATGAATGTCATGGATTTAATAATAGTAATAGAGTAGTTTATTTCTTAGGGTAATATTTTATTCATGACTTGATTTTGACTTTGTGAGATTTTAGATTATCATATCTATTTATGTCCTATGAATATTTTTGCTTTCTTTGTAGTTTACATTCTTGTAAGATGTAGTTTACATTCTTGTAAGATTTATGCCATGTTATGCTTTATGATGTATCCATGCATTCATGCACAATTTAATATCGTGATAGGCTATTGAATGATTTCTTGTGAAGTGTTAGATTAGATCTATTGTACGCTCGAGAGTACCGGGGAGGTGAGTGCATTCATGCTACTTTGAGAGTACTGAATCGATCATTATAGTCTAATTCTAATTGGTTAGTCGTGTGCGATTGCAAGTTGGGAGCGTTAGAATACCCAACGAGGGGAAACCCTCGGCTTACCCCGATAATTAACCATTATAGTTTTTAGCGACTAGGGTTTTGGAAAAACCTTAGAGTTATCACGAGATGCCAATTCTTTTCACTACACCAAATATGACATTCGGTGACAAAGTGAATCCGTCACTATTTGCCCTTTTTCGTCACTAAATCCTTTAGTGACGTCGTTGCATGGTCGTTGAAAAAGGGTCGTGGGAGAAGGGTCGCGTGATGGTTTTACTATCATCTTTCACGAATACGTGGCTTTGGTGACAGAAATTTCTTTGTCACCATCCTTCTGACGACTGTTTCGGTTGCTAAAGAGGCGTCACTGAAAGAGCTTTTTCCGTCAGTAAATGGTGGTCTATAGTGACGGGGTCAAACCTATTAGTGACGAACCTTAAGGGGGTTGCTGATTTGATTTAGTTACGACATTTGTGGTCACTATTACTACTCTTTAGCAACGACATTTGTGGTCACTATTACTACTCTTTAGCAACGACATTTGTGACGAGATTTATTATCAGTGAAGACATGATTTCGTGACAAGAATATGTTGTCGGTGTTGATATACTTTAGCCACGAATGATGGTGATGAGG
>JAULKK010299683.1:0-12668 GCA_032355705.1 Rubia peregrina
ATCTAGCAATCTTCCAACAAAAAGGTAACAAAAGAGATGTTAAATGCTTCGGAAAATACATGCATTTGACGTCACATAACCTATCATTACCAGGAATGAAGATGACGCTTATAGGGTAGGGAAACATGTATAAGCTTTCTTCAAAGGTCTCTTTTGTATTTTGAAATTTTCCAATGAATGAAACATCATTTATCTTTAATTTGGTTATTATTTTGTCTTCTTAGTGTAATGCATTGAGGAGAGAATTAGAGAGTGCTCATCAAGATCTCGCTAAATCCAAAGTTGAATTAAATAATGTTAGAGGAGACATGATGAAGATCATGTTCGACTTATCCAAATGCAATGTGGAATTAGATTCTTGGTGTAACAGTAGCCACCCCTCGATACAAAGTATCTCAAAAATTTAAATGAGAGGAATAATGGAGGAAGAAAAGTTGTGGCCCTTGATATTGTTGAGGGGGAATGTGATCCTCTCGAGAAGAACCATCAAGAAGCTCTTCATGATATTATGTGCCAATTTGGGTTCTTATCTCGATGTTTGACAAAGGCCAAACGACTCCTAGGGTGCCAGACTCGACTTGAGTACAACAAGGCTGAGGTAAACAAATTTAGATCCCAAGTTATCGATACCGTGATGCAACATCAAATCGCTATAAAAAAGAATAAAAGGTTATCAAAGACCCTTGTAGAGAATGCTAAGTTATAAGAGGCAACAGCTACACAGAATTACCGGTTAGAGAAAGAGAATAGTGAGCATATTGGTAAAATAAAAACTTACGCAAAAAGTCTTCGAACTCATGGGCTTTATCATGGAATTTGTCACCCTAGGCTTATTACTAATATTCCATATTTTTTAGCCAAGGCAGCAAATTGTTGGGTTTGTCGCCGCCGAGTTCTCGTCAAATGACCCCCCCACGAAGGCAGGTTCATGAAGCAATTGTAGACGTGCTAAAAAAGTATCCTTCGGTAAATGAAGCTGGTGGCTCTGGAACGTCCATTACCAACACCTCAAAAGCAAAGAAAGCTGCAAACACTTGTAAATCTATGAGAACTCTAAGACCTCGTAAGAATGTGATTAAGACTAAAACCTCTAGGGGTAAAGGCAATGCTCGCAAATCCAATAGTCCGCAAACCATTTTTGATGGGCCCCCGAGCCAAGGAGATAATCCCCCTTGAACATTGTACCTGAAAAGGACAGGAAATTAAATCCTTATCAATGTCAGGCCCGCACTCGAGTCTCTTTTGATCCGTCAAAGTATCTTGAAGAAGAAATTTTGTGTTACTCATAAATCTTCACGTATTATTCCAAAAATAAGAAACCAAAACCCTTAAGAACAAGACCAAAATATATTTCATCACACAGTTCACACATCGAATTCCATACACGATTTACCCTCGAACAATTCACTTTAACACGCACTGGAACTGGACAGATTACTGATGACCGGTGCCCCCAAAAACTATCAAATCTAATCACGATATATTTAGAAAATTATGATATTAAACCCTTAAGGACTAGACTCAATTAGCTATCATTAGAAAGTTCATAAATTGCAATCCATACACGATTGATGCTCAAACAATTCACTTTAACACAGACTCAAACCAGATAGATTACTAATTGAACACTCCGTGCTAAATTGACCATAACTTCCTACTCAAAAATCTTTAAAATACGAATCATATATCATTAGAATATATATTACAAGATCTTTCCTTTAGTGTATTATAAATAAATTTTAATTACCAATTTCCTATTCAAATATCTAGTACAATGTGACTGAAAAAAACACGTGCTGAAATAAGACAGATTACTGGTTGACCACTTAGTACTAAATCAAACATAATTTTATACTCGGACATTCTAAAAATCCAAATCATATATCATCAGAAACTAGATTTCAAGATATTTCATTCGATATATCATACATAAATTGTAATTACCTATTTCCCGTTCAAATCTCCAATACAACATGACTACAGATCTAAAATCCAAGCGGAAAACATATATACTCCTGCACACACATCACTCATAATTTCATATGAAGTTTCTTACGTTAGTAACCTAATCGTGACTTGTTAAAAAATAATTAAATTATGATTTGTTTATGGATCAAGAATCAACGCAGAAGGCTTCAACTATTGCCCACTTGTTTTCTCTGTGTCCGATTTTGTAAGTACCGAAGCTACACCAACAACGCGCACAATTACTTCGCAGTCTCACGTTCTTCTTGACTGATTGTAACTCCTACATTTTTTACAGACGTTTGAATTTCAGAAAAACTAACTGAAAAGAGAGAGGGAGCTAGTATTCTTGATATATACAAAGTTGGGAAGGAAGATTTTAGTTGTATCCATTCTCGTGAAATCAGTAGTTAGTTGAATGGTAATTCCTTAATATGTGGAGATTTATTTGGTCTTGTATATCCTTTCTTTTCTTTATATTTTTAAATTTTAATTTTAAAACACTTTGAAAATTCAATTGAGTATTATGGGAACTTTCAACGTGCATAATGAGATGCACATATAAGTGTGTGTGCATGTGTATATATATATATATATATGAATTCCTTAATATGTGGAGGTTTATTTGGTCTTGTATATCCTTTATTTTATTTTATTACTTTTTATTTTAAAACACTTTGAAAATTCAGTAAAGTATTATGAGAACTTTCAATGTGCGTAATGAGATGCACATATATCAATTCTTGATTTATAAGCTTCTACAACGTAAAATGCCGTATCAAAGTACCTTTGCATTAAGATCCATGGGTATTTTTCCTACTGTAAATCCTTATTCTCAAGCAGTAATATATTTTCCTCTTGTTTTGTTTTTTGGTAGGAAGCAATATTATCTTCCTGTTCTTCTGTCATTTTGGCATAATTATCCGAATTATTCTGAACATAGTTCATGAATTCCTTATATAAAGGATGTTCTATGGATATTTCCAAAGAGGATGTTAGATTTTCAGCTATTAGCTTTTTTTCCTCTAATATGAGCAAGGATATTACCCCTGCCTGGGTTATGACTCCTTCCACGGCCCCTGTAT
Organism: Rubia peregrina; assembly: GCA_032355705.1. Classification (NCBI taxonomy): domain Eukaryota; kingdom Viridiplantae; phylum Streptophyta; class Magnoliopsida; order Gentianales; family Rubiaceae; genus Rubia; species Rubia peregrina. The sequence continues at coordinate 3,051 of JAULKK010299683.1, forward strand.
GGACCTCTTTCACCATGTCTTTCCCTATCAGGGAACTGTATTCTGTATAAAGAAAAGTTCATGATTAGCATAGATGAAATCATGATAAATGTTCTCTTATTAAGAAATCAGGGAGATTATTTTCTTCCCATTTCTTATATATGATTTCCATATCAAAGGGTCTTAAATGAGCCTTCCATCTTGAAAACATTTGCTTCAATACATCATGTTTGAAATCTTTTTTAAACATATAAGGAGCTGATTTACAAACAGTGTAAACTTTAAATTGCTGATTATATAAATAATCTTGGAATTTTAAAACACATTTTAGTATGGCTAATATTTCTTTTATTGTAGTAGAATATTTTTTTTGACTATCAGACCATTTTCCTGAGTAATATCTTACTAGGCTTTCTTTCCTAGTTTTTGGAAATATTTTTTTTAAATATTCCTCCATATCCTAATTCGGATGCATCTGTTTCAACTAATTTTTTTCAAAGTTAGGATTTTCCAACATAAAGCAAGGTAGACATTTTACTTTTCCTTTTAATTTTCTTACTGTTTCCGTATGACTATTAGACCATGGTTTAGGATTGGTTTTTTTACTCTATCATACAATATAGCAGTATCTTTTGCAAAATCCTTATAATATGATGAAATGTAATTTAAACTATCTAGGAATCTTTGTGATTGAGTTTTATCTAATATTTCATCAGGAAATGCTTCTGAGAATATTATGCTTTTGTTAATTGGAATTATTTTTCCCTTTTAAATATTATGTCCTAAAAATCTTACATTAGTTTGGAATAATTTCATTTTTTGTTTTGATATTACTAACCCATTTTGTATTACAACTTTCTTGAATATTTCAAGGTGTTTGAAATGCATTTCAATAGACTAGTATATCGTCAATGTACACAATAATGAAGTCACTATAAGGAGTGAATATATCATTCATTATTTGTTGGAATTCAGAAAGTGCATTTTTAACCCAAAGGGAATTACCTTCCATTCATAGTGTCCTATAGGAACATTGAATGTTGTTTTTTTATATTAGTCAGATTTATTAATTTGAATTTGCCAGTATCCTGATTTTAAATTAAATTTTGAGAATATAATTGAATCATATAATCTATCTAATAAATCCTTTTTATTCAGGATTGGGTGTTTAATCCATTTTAGTACTTCGTACTTTATTTAATGGTTTGTAATTTATAACTAATCTGGGGACTCCTCTTTCTATCTCACTATGTTTATTGACATAGAATCCTGTACATGACCAAGGTGATTTTGATGGTTTTATTAAACCTTTATGTAATAATTATGATATCTTTTTTTTTGCATAATTCTAAATATTTTGAATTCATTTGGCAAGGTCTTTCCCTGGTAGGAATACGACTATCCATGAATTCTTCTTCATAAGGAAGATTTACTATATGTTTTTTCTATCCCAAAATGCATTTGGGTGCTCATTACATACTTGTAATAAGAATTGTGTATATATTAATTTTATTGTTTCTTGTAATTTTACATTTTAGAGTTTTTCTTCAATGGTTAAGATGTCAACCTCTTCCTCTAGAAAATTAATTTGCATATTATTTCTATGTATTTTTTCTTTTATTTCATTTACTATTCTAGTAAATGGTTCTTCTATAAAATCTATTTGTATCTTATTATTTGTATAATTTCCTATAATTCCCATTTGATCTATTTTTTGATAGGAAATAATTTATTTATAAATGGAGTTCTCAGTATAATTTGGTTGTTTAGATTTTTGACTAAAAGAAATGTTTCTGGGATGCATATTTTATTTTTACATATATATGCCGAGGATAGTTTATACTGAATATTTAGTTTTTTTCCTCCTGCATGGCTAACCTTATGAGCTGTCTTTTCACAATATTTTGTAGGGATTATTCCTTCATTTATAACACTTAAATCTGCCCCACTATCAATAAGAACTTGCAAGTATATTCATTATTAATAAGTAATGTTATGTTAGTATGCCATTTTTGAGATATTAATTCTATATTGGATAAGTAACTGAAGCTTATAAATCAAGGCAACAGAAAGTTGCAAAATAATTAATGTTGGTAACATCTAAAATTGTAGCAAAATCATAATAAAAATAATTATATCTCCAAAAGAATGGGCATTATCCCCTATGAAGGAAAATGAATTTACTTCTCCTGAATTAAAAATAATTTTAAGTATAATTATTGGGATTATATTTCAGCCTTGAAAATGGTATTCTTCTGTGACAATTCAAGAAGAAAATACACATTGGTTGTTCGAATTGTCGAACAAGTATTTCAAAAGCACATCCCAAATTATGCACTTATTTTATTTCTTCATATGTTCTATTTTTGGCTTTCTCTTTTCTGCTATGTTTGCTTTAAAAAGGGTTTTGAATTAAAATGGTTTTTTTTCTCTAAGTATCGAGTAGGAATTATCTCTGTCAATGTTTATTTTTTGGATAGCCTGAGTATGATAAATTTGATTGACTTCAAATTTGATATACAAAGAGATGGTTAGAAGAAACCTTTGGATAGGAGAAATCCAAGTCAAAATCGTTAAATCAACAAATTTTTAGCGATACCGTTCTTTTTGAGGATTTAAATTAAATTTGTAGACTTTGGTCCATTAGCTGTTCATGACAATTTTATTGTTCATTCAATTTTATTGATCTTTTAAAGCTTTTGGGACCGAGTTGGAGATAATTCTACGCACTCTAAGTGGTTTCTATACACGGATGGAAAATATTTTTGGCAATTAAAATGACTAGTTTTAGTCTCCTAGTTTAAGGGGAAATGGTCTTAACAGGTTAAATGGAGACGAACCGGACCTTCAGTTGGGGAGCTTCATTGATTTTGTTTTCATTGCCTTAAATATTCGATCAGAGGTGTGGATGGATCTTCTTTTGTGTGTCCATTTGATACTTCATTGCATTTGCTCCTGATGGTAGTCTCGGGTCGTACAAATGTGACTACCCTAAAGGCTCGCAATGATAACCACTTATCCTTGATTTTCCCTTCTTAGTTGCCACATTGGCCTTTGCTTAGTAGTGTATTATCCATTAGTGCTTTTGTGTATCTCTGTTTTAGCTATTTGAGACCTTGGTTTAGAATTGTACTATCTACTTAGAGACTCAAATGTAAGTCTTCGGGCATGACTTCATGTAAGCCTTCGGGCATCGCTTGATGTAAGTCATTTTTGGCAACAACGGATTTTTAATAGAAAAGGGCCGGGAACCCTATAAACTCGATTAATTATTTTAAAAAAAAGAACATCCCAAATTGTTTTTCAGAAGGGTGGCTATCATATGGTCCAGAGGTATCAATTCTACCTCAGGAATTTAATTTTTTTATATTAAATGTGTAAACTTGTCTCCCAAATTAATAGAGCTTGAAAATAAAAGAACATGGATTAATAATATTAGTCCAATGTATTTCTTTATAGAATTCACCATCCCATGGATGTACAAATGGGTTCCTGAAATCGGTTACATTGACAAACAAGTCCCATGCTTGAAAAAAAATTGGTTATACCAAGTTCTGGGATAAATTAATGAAAAAAGATTATACTACTGACCACATACATGGCACGAAACTATTAAAAGACATATCTTTGAAATTAATAGAATATGAGAAGCAAATTGCTCAACATTGAAAGATTCAAATAAGTCAATTTCAGCACATAATGCAAAGGTTGCAGATGCAAAAAAGAGTTTCATCCCAAGAAGACATCATCAAGTCATACTTGAGTGAGATAAAAAAAAAGATTTTTCCAGAATATAGTAAGGCAAAATCATATGCCTCCATGGCTTCCCAATCATCCAGGGGAAAAGAAGAATATTTTCAGGATAGGCAGGACCCTTATGATGAAGAGGGGTTTGAAGAAATATTGAAAGAGATGGGCAAATCAGCTCAACAAAATATGAAGGGAAAATGAAAAATAGAGTAATCAGACTCTGACAGATGGGCTCTAGCACAATAATGAAGATGCCCGACAACAGATATTGGTGGACCTCACAACGCACCAAAAAGATGCACTAAAGGATGGTCCCCCAAAAGCACTACGGATTTAAAATCCAATGTATATACCATGCAGACCTGAAGTTAAAAATTTCAAATCTGTTTTGTAAATAGATTGAAGTCCGTGGCTTCACCTATATATAGAGTAGTTTAGTTCATTTAATGACAAACCTCGCACAAACCTTCTACCCTTATCCTACTCCTTTCATATAATAGCAACCTTGTAATTTATTTTTGTAAATTTTCATAAACCCAAAAGAAGGCTTAAGTAAGAAGAATATTTTACAATATGGTTCCCACATACATGTACATATACCTTGCTTTTATTTCATATTAGGCTAATGGAAGGCTAAATATTTAAGTTCAAACCATGCTTATCTTCATGCCTAATTATCCATGACTTATATTCTATTTACAATGTTATATAGTAATTTTAAATCTTTAAGGGAAAATTAAATTTGGATTTCTTGACAATAATAGAGTATGGTATAACTTTATGTATAACTTTATGTATGGTGATCCTAGGGTTAGACTAGTAAAGAGCTGGTTTTAGGTTGACCATGTGAGCCAGGTTAGACATTAAGGCCTTATTCCTTGGACAACCAGTTCTTTTACAGATGGTCGAAACAGTTACCCTGGTTCTATCATATACAAGGTTAACTTGTCCCTATTACTAAAGGAAGTAATTTAAAACTCCCTGAAATCTCCCCGAATATAAGATTATGAGGCAACATTCTCTTAATGGCATCAGAGCCATGATTGATTAGTACTTGGATAAGCTGGTTTGAACATCTTAAAAATGAATTCCAGAAATTGGAAGAAAGACACTGTTAAAAACAATGTTTCTCAAGAACATGATGTACCAGATAATATGGAATCCCTAAATAGGCGGACAATTCCAAAAATACCAACTGGAAATTTATATCAGTTAGGAACTTTTGAAAGGTTAGGATTAAAATAAGTAGTTAAAACTACGGAGGATTCATTAACTCTGGAAGATAATGAATCAATAATAAAATTACTAAATGAAATTGATATTGCTAAATATAGTCAACAATATAAATTTATGCATATTGGCCGAGTTCATATAGCATTTAAACTATTAACCTTAAAAGGACTACCAGAAAGCTTTATAGCTGCCGCCCTAATATATGGTAGAAATTTAAATTGGAATAACTCAATAATGGGATTAATAACATTTAGTTTGGCACCTGGACCAATCTATTTTAATGTTTATCCAGATTTGAATTTATCATTGTCTGATGAAAAATACTAGATAGCTTAACATTGCATGTTAAAACTAATGGTTATACTTATGCAAAAGAATCTGATCTTATATGTTTGTGTTATAGAATTTATTTCAAACCTTTATTTAAATTAAAGTAAAATAAAATATAAAATATAAATGAAACCATAATCACAGAAACAAATTTCAGTAGGTCTGATATAAACATAAGACGAACAATAAAATGGAATGAAATTCCTATTCTAGATAGTTGAAAATTAGAAAATACTGGAATATTAGAACCAAAAACAAATACAGATATAGGAAATATAGCACAAACATCATAAGGAACTATTCATATACAAATGAATACTAAAAATAAACAAAATTTATTAGAAGGAAGAAGATCATTTTCCAGTTCAGATAGAACTCCCCTTTCATAGCTAATAAGAGTGAAGAAGAGTAAGAAATAAATAATATAGATCACCTTATAAAAAGGGACAATATTGTAAAATGTATTTATATTATCAAAGACTAAGATATAACTGAATAAAAATGAAAATTTCAATATGATTAATACAACCAACATATATTTTGAGAAATGATCTGCTGCCTAAGAATTTTATTTGGAGAGATGGAAACCATTTAGAACATGGGTTTTCGATAGTTTTTCTAGTAATGAAAGAGATAGCATTCAAAGAAATTTTTATCAATATGCTATTAAACAAAAAATAATAATAAATTTTGTTCCATGGATTTTAGTTCATTATATTGAACCATGTATCTCTAGAATAGAAAGAGAATATAAATTAGCAAATGGAAACATATTAAAGGCAGAATTCTCTCCTCAACAATCTTTCCAAATGAAAAGAAATGGAATACAGAAATATTTTAAATCTTATTCAAAAAAAATTGAGGATGACGCATTACAAATAACAATAAAACAAGTAAATACTTTAATAGAACAAAAGATTATACAACTTTTTATTTGAAAATCATGGGAGAACAAATGGAATCATTAAGTAATAAAGTTGATAATTTAATAGCACTAATTAAAAATAAAAACATGGCATCTACATCGGCGTCTAATCAGTATCTACATCATCTGAAGATATATTGACTTCAAACCTACAACTACCTCTAGAAATTTAAAAAATTTAAACTAAAACTAGTTTCAGAGTTAGAAACACTAATTGAAACCAAGTTTAAAGACTTGGAACTAAATACTTTAGAAGAAGAATTTTCTAAAATGATCGAAGAAAAAATATTTTAAAAAATAAAATAGAAAAATATAAGTTTGCTGATAAACCAACTATGAGAACATATTATTATAATAGACCTTCACCAATGGATACACTCCATGAAGAACAAGAATACATCTTAAATAATTTTCATAGTGGAAAGCAAATTTATGAATGGAATATAGATGGTTTCACTGATAAGAAAACCAACAATGTTATTCATAGGATATTAATGTATAGCACGATATGTAGACAAAATAATAATACTGACAGTAACATAGAAAAAATGATAACTACTGGTTTTACTAGACAATTAAAATGAGGGTGGGTTAACTACTTATCCACTATAAAAAAGAAAATTATATTAAAAACAGTAAAACAAGAAGGTAATGATATAATAGAAAATCCAGTCTACAATTTGGTTCTAACCATATTAGAACACTTCACAGGAAGAATATCTGACCAAGGTGAAAACACTAGAACTCTATTGAAAAATTTGAGGTGTAAAACACTCTCGGATTTTGGGAGGTCGTCGCCGTACCTCCAAAAGATACAATTTATAAGCCATTTTTTGCTTACTAACTACAATTAAGTAGATAGTGGCAAGTCGGGGTCGTCCACAGAGAAGAGTGATATTCCCAAACGTTTACACATACAAGGATGAATATAAGCCTAGATATAGATATATACATACATACATATAAAAGCAAGTAAAGATTGGGGTTTGTTGGTTGGGTTTTCCTAAATTATGAAAGTAAAGACAAGATAATTAGCAAAAACAAGATAACTATCAAAGTCAAGTAACGAGTAATTGTCCAAAATGGTACTCACTTTTAATCGAAATTCATAGTTTGGTACCCAAATTTAAAAAATGTGCCATTATGGTACCCAAATTTACATTTATGTTCTAGAATGGTACCCAAACTGGTTATAGCCGGTTTTGACTTGGTCAACCATCTAGTCAACGGTCAAATTTGGGTACCATAATGACGCATTTTTAAAATTTGGGTACCAAACTAGGAATTTTGATTAAAAGTGGGTACCATTTTGGATAATTACTCCCAAATTTGACCGTTGACTAGAGGGTTGACCAAGTCAAAACCGGCTATGACCAGTTTGGGTACCATTTTGGAACATAAATGTAAATTTGGGTACCATAATGACACATTTTTAAAATTTGGGTAGCAAACTGTGAATTTCGATTAAAAGTGGTTACCATTTTGGACAGTTGCTCATTTATAAATTAAATATTGTTTATTTAATAAAAATAATTGATATTAAAGTAAAAATAGATGCTTTAAAAAAATGTAACTTTTAAATGTTTAATTAGGGAAGCATATTTTGATAATCCTTAATATTTTATAAGTGTAATTATAACTATCAACTTTTTAAAAGTGCTAATATAACCATTTAAGACATTGATTTCAAAATTCATAACCTTGACGATGAGACCGGCTTGACTCAGTATATTTCGACGTTGACTAATAATGAAATGATCAAAACACCACTAAATTCACTTCTGAATTTTTGTTGACCATTTTATCCCCAACCCCAAACGTCTCCCAACTCCTAACCCCATCCACCACCTTCTTTGTCACTCCCCCACCACCCCATATCCCAACACAATAACACAGAATTTTGCAATCTATACACATAATTATGCAAGTCACACCAATTCACACACACAAACTCAACAAAGATATGTAATTCACACATATGAACAACAACAAAACGGGAAAAAAAATGAATTATGGAATTTCAAACACAAACAACCTTTTGTAGTTCTAAACACAAACAACACAATAATGCTCCACTAAAACTCATCACAATGCATTTCCAGACACACAATTCTAAACCCATATCGATGTTTATATGAACAATCCAATTCGAGTTTGTTGTTATGCTGGAGTTTGATGTTAAAAACACAATTCATCGTTACAACGCTTCAATTCATCTGTTGCGGATAGCAAAGTGGGTCACCACTTCAAGATCAAAGAGCATAAAATCACTTTCACCACCAAGGTCCGCGCCGGCACTACCACCTTCCCCACCATGACCTCCATCTTAGTTGTTAACGCCTCTATTCTCACTGACTATGATGGCACATGCTCTGTTGCCGCCTACATTCCCTTTGCAGAAGATGGAAGAAGTTTTGATCTAGAAGCTAAGGTAAATTGATAATCACACACTCATACACAAACGTAAATATGCAATTCACACACATAAACAACATCAAAACGGGGAAAAGATGGTGATTTATGGAATTCTAATCACTTAAAAGGTAGCACTCTTCAATTCTAAACATACAAACAACATAATAACACTCCACTGAAACTTATCATGGTACACTTCAAAACACACAATTCAAACCCAACTACGATGTTAATGTTAACAACTTAATTCGAATTTGTTATTGTGCGAAGTTTGATGTTGACCACACAATTTAGCGATATAATGCCTCAATTCATTAGTTGTGTCACACTGGCACCACCACTTTACTCACCATGACCTACATCCTAGTTGTCAACGCCTCCATTCTCACCGATTATGGCGGTACATGCATTGTCGTCGACTGCATTCCCCTTCTTATAAGTTGTAGAAAATGGAAGAATTTTTTACCTAGAAGCACTAGTGAATTGGGAACGAATTACATAACATGGGAGATGCGGAACGAAATGAGAATGAATTGGAGATTTTGGGGGGTGGGGGCAAAACAGTCAATATGCAATTTATTCATTTTGAAGAGGGGAATATATGTCATTTCATTTAATTATGATAAAGAACACAATTGATCAAATTTTTAGATGAGACTAGAGTTATATTAGTACTTTTAAATTTCCTATCATACTATATGGTGCTCAATCTATATTACTTTTGTTTTGCAATTTTAGATTACGTGTATATGATTGCACAAATTTCCTAAAAATCATGCGATGATATCAACTAAAGTTTACATTGGGTAAAATATCAATATAACCCTCAAGTTTTAAAAGTAATTTTTTAAAAAAGTTTTTGTGAAAGTGTCAATATAACATTCTAAGACCATTTCCAACATTGACCTTGACGAGGACAAAATTGATTATACTTTAAAAGACAAAAATGTCCATCGATCAAAATCTAAAATTTTGAGGATAATATT
>JAULKK010299693.1:0-12667 GCA_032355705.1 Rubia peregrina
GATCCGGACCCGGACCCGTATCTAAAAATCTAGACCCATACCCGGACGGACCCGATGGGTCTAAAATTTTTAAACCCCATACCCGACCCAATGGGTCTAGACCCTATGGGTCTGGGTCGGGTCCTAGACCCATGATCATCCCTAGTCCAGGTCGAGTTCTCGGCTTAGATTAGCGATTGACAACTCTAACCTTGGATGTTTGTAGTGGTGTTCAAATTGGCCGACCCAACCCGTTTTGACCCGGCCCATATGGGTCGGGTCAGGTCAGGTCAGGTCAATGTCCCATTTGGGTCATAATGAGTCGGGTCAAAATGGGTTGGGTCAAAATGGGTCGGTTCAGATGTTGACCCAAATCGATTCGTTTTGACCCATTTGCAATTTTACTCCATTTTCTTGAAAGAAATTCATAAAAAGAATTAGTTTAATACAAAATACGCACTATTAATTTAATTCATAAACAAGTTTAACATTCTAGAATATATTTTTTATAAAACTAAAAATAAATTTCCAAAACTATTATTTATTGTAAATAATATATTTATTAATATATGAAATATATATTCATAATCGTATAAATAAGTTTTGGTAAAATTATATTTTTAAATGAAATATTAAAAGTATGCTAACTAAGTAAAATAATAATAATTGTATTTTTCTTTATTAAGTGAATAATATATAATTAAATATAATATAATATTAGTATTTTAAATTATATAAAAATAAATCACAATTTAATTTATTATTTAAATATTATTAATATATTTTATCTAAATAAATTATAAAATATTACTATTTTTATATAATTTTGATCGATTTGGTTTGACCTATGACCCAGTATGACCCGACCCAATCCGACCCATTTACTCCAAAATTTTGGATCAATTTGGATCGGGACAGCCCAGCCGCCTTGACCCATGAACATCCCTAGATGTTTGTACACCATTTGTTTCACACGTAAAAGTCTAAAATGGCGGGAATAGAAAACTTAACTACGAAAGTGCAACTAGTCAACCATGATCTTAGTAATCTCCCCGCTTCTGGTGGCAGTAAAATTTCCATTCTATGTCCTTGACTGTGAGTCTGTCACTTAATTTTAATTTTTTTGAATACGAAGATTAACATACATTAGGTTTTAAGTGATTAAAATTGACTCCACTTGAAGTACTCCCTCCGTTTCTTTAACATTGTCACCATTTGACCACTAGTTTTCCGTGCAATGTTTGACCATCGATAACTTTTGTTATCATATAATAATAGACATCATGTGAGATGACGATGCATTCTCCGTAACGTGTAGCTTCTGAAAAGTAAAATTTCATTGTTTGTTATTAGACAAAACTAAAATTATCGGTGGTCAAACATGCCTTCAGAAAATGTTCAAAAAAAGGGTGCCATTGTTAAAGAAACGGAGGGAGTAGTTAAACCTTGAAAATGGTATTTTTAAGTCCAACTACAGACTACATAGGAACAAGAGAAGAAAAAGAGGATGAGATTCCTGTCACCTACTCATCTTGTTCCGTCAGTGTTTCAATTTGTAGTAAGTTATGCAACAAGTAGCATACATCAATGCAGGGGCGGAACCAGGGGTTGGCACCACCCCCAGGATCAGGTGATCCGGAAATTAGGCCCAGGTGTCATCAGAATTCATGAATTCCGCCCCCTTGACCTAGTTGCAGCTCCTTTTTTGATTGGAGTTTTGAGGAAGATGATGTCTGCTTTCTGTTTCTTTTTATTTCCTCATTAACAAAACGATGTTGTTTTGAAAAAAAATGAACGACGTCCTTTTGTTTTCAACAAGGCAAAAAATGAAAACTGGCCAATTGGGGCTAAACCCAACTGGCCCAATTACAAATTGTCCCAAATTAGAGGACATTTGTCCCTAGTCAGTAGAATTCCCCAGTATCTTCAAACGACCTCCTTCTCTTCCGAATGAAATAATAAGCAATCCCTCCAACAACAATACAAATTACCCCATCACTATTTCTTCCTTTAATTGGCAATAATTTGTGTGTTTTTTTTTCCTTTTGAATTATGAATGGAAATGTCTCTGCTTATTTTGGAAATATTCCACTTAATTTTGCCCAAAATCCATCCGTCCAGCATTCAAAATAACTTCAAATTAATTTGCAGCTTTACTCATATCAATTTTATTACCATAATTAATTACGATGAAGGGATCATTAGGGATTCATTATCTCATTTTCAAATTAATGCCGATGGATATGGTAAAAGTTTTTGTAATTAAGAAAATCTTAATAAGGTATATATTTTCAATTAAGTAGTAACTACGTTATTTTATCAAGTTATTAAATTATTTAATTAATTCTAGACATAAATTTATTTCAATTAGGTATAAATTGATTTATATGTGTGATTTTCTCACTAATTTTATTTTTAAAATCTTATTTATGTTATTTTAAATTTATTAATTAATAAGATAGAATAATTGTAAGTGTGATTTATCGTATTTGTAAAATATGGATTATTTTATACCCACTTCATTATTTAAGTGGATTTTGTTTGAATATGTTGAATTAAGTTTTTAGAGAAAAAAATTTCATTGTAATTTAGTGCTCGGAAAAAAATTACCAATATAATTTAGCGTCTGAAAATTTTTTGTCAGTGTAAATCAGCCCCCTAAAATACTGTGCTGGTTCCGACACTGCATCAATGTACCATCAGTCCACCTACTAAATTTAAAAATGCGTAGTCCAACCAAGAACAAGTCTAAGAACTCTAAATATCATATCAACTGGCTACTATATAAACAAACAAACAAACAAACACACAGACACAACACACTTTGGAAAACTCAAACCACACGGAAAAAAATTCTGATTTACAGAAATGGCAAGCCCACATAACTAGTAAATATTAGCATATAGATTATATGTTGTTTCGGACACATTTTATAAGTAATTCTGTAATTCAGAGATACCGCGAAGAAGTGAAGAAATCAAAGGTTTTAACAGCATTATGAAGAATTAAGTTGACGGTGAAGATTGGAAGATGCACCGTTGATCCCGAAATAAAGAATGGAAGACAAATAAGAGAAAATCAACGATCGATGGAGAATCGCCATCTAGCTGCGGTTGCCGGGGAGCACAAATCCCAAGAACACTATCATCGAAAATCCGCTGGCGAGCAGTCTGATCCGTGGTGGAAGATTGGTTGCACAATCTTAGCTGATTATTGAAAGCCATTTATTTCAACTATAAAAGTCTAATTTACCACACAAAACTATTTTAATTATGAAAGTGTAAGTGATCAACCATTATTTTAATAAGGGTAAAATACACTTTTAACCACAACTTTTAGCTGGAAGTGTCAGTTTAACCGTGCAAAATGAGAAAATATATAACCCTGCAAAATGAGAAAGTCCCAATCTAACCCTAAATTTTGGATGAATTGTGCAGTTATAACCTTTTGTGCCATTTATGGCGTTGACCTTGAAAATCATGCGTTGACCATCTCAGAAATGACCAAAATACAACTGGAAAGTTTTATATAAAATTTTGGATGATTTTACCCTCGTCACCATCAGAATCCAATAAGAATTCTAGGGTTATATCAACACTTAATTTTTTATTTCTAGGGTCATTTCAACACTAAATTTTTATTTCTAGCATTATTTTCACACTTTTTTAATTTTTTTTAAAACCCATGTTAAAAGGGAGGGGGAGGGGGAGGGGGAGGGGGAGGGGGTGGGGGTGGTTTATGCATTATGAGCCCCAACCCTTAAAAGTAAAAAAGTAATGAGTGTTATAAAGGATTTCAAGTATGGTCTTGAGGACTTTGTACAAAGAGATAGCAAAAGGCAACCAAAATTCCCTATTCTAAACACTACATTGGGCATTTTTGGAGGTGATTCCATCTTCGACATCTCAACCCCTTGTATTAATGTGGTAAATATGGCGAGACCTCCAAAATAGCCCTAAGTAGAAAATAAAGAAAATTGTGAAAAGATTAATTTTCAAAAGAGCTTGATTCGGATTGTTCTTGGTTGGTTTCGACATTTTTCTCGGCCTGGTTTGAATCTCATTGCAGCAAAAAAGGAGTATCCTAGCTGCAGTTGATGACTTGTCCCGAATTAACACTTAATAATCTAGGGTTATACCAGAACTTAAAATAAAATGTAGGGTCAGATCAGTAATTTTTAAACATAGTAACTGATCCGATCAACCACTATTTAGCCGAGAAATATTGGTAATTAGATAGATATGAAAGCGTTATAGATGGCGAAGAATATTTTGACCTACACCTGTAAGCCGATATGTTGTCCTAACTATGTTTTTCGTGGACATCCCCGCTTGATCTTTCATTTCAACTTCCTCTTGGCAACATTTCCATGATAATCCAACAAAAGCCCATCTCGGTGGTCCGTTCTTGTTAAAAATATTTTCAAACTTACATTGTCCCCGGGTAACCAATAATCATCACTGATATATTAGAGTGGAACATCTCCGTCTTCTAGAATGCAATGTTTCATGAATTCATCATCAGCGGAAGTTTTCTTTCTCTTCACCACAATATCCCATTTCTTGTATGTATGATCCTTCTCGTAGAACACCTGATGCTCCTATTGAACCATTAGGAATGTATCAACACAAAATCCCCATCTCATACAGTCAACCAACGTAAAGCCTATGGGTTACAACCTAGAACTGGCGGTCTCATTCACCCAATCACACTTGAAAACAACTTTGAAGGTGACATAATTCAACTCCCATATTATGTAATTGTACCAAAGTAACTTGCTCGAGTGTATCCACCATCATAGTTGTTCCTATTTGGTACATGTAGCGCCTCAGATATTAGTGACACTCCGCTGTTCTGAGATAGTCCATTAGAATCCTGCTTCCTGGTCCTAGTAGTATATATATATATATTAATGTCAAAACCATCGAATGAGGTGACAGTGGTTAATGGTCGCCAAGACAGCCACTTCACTTTTCCCATGTGATCCTCGCTCCTAATAAAGTTCCTTAACCAAGACGCGAATCCCTCGTGTGCAGATCAATGACCTGCATGTCATTCAATGCACTATTTTACGACCTTATCTCAACCATGTGGCTATTCACATATGGCTCAAATTTATAATAATTATCGAGAATGTACAAGTGAGCAGTATTCAGTTCAGTGGTCGACAAACTAAGTAAATGGTCGTGTTGTAAGCTTTGCCCCTATGTTATTCTCGCATGCCTTGATTTCGGAACCCCGATGGATTGAACATCATTCAAGTAGCTAGTAAAAATTTAGTAGCTTCTTACGCCACATACTGTTGGACTATGCTAGCCTCCAGTCTATATCTATTCTTCACAAAACACTTGAATATTTTCGCGTATCTCTCAAAGGGATACATCCATCGAAGGAATACCTGTCCACACAATTTAATTTCTCTAACTAGATGTACAATCAAGTGCACCATTATGTCAAAAAATGAAGGGGCGAGGGGGGGGGAGTACTTATCTATTCGACACAACACATCCACAACCATAGTTTGAAGTTCATTCAATTTTGCATGACTTATACTCTTACAACAAATAGAAAACAAAACACAACCTGCTTATGGAGACTCTAACATGGTTGAGGAGTGTCCCCCTAATAACGATAACCTTTAACTCATGCATCAAGCTATGACAATCGTGAGACTTAAGCCCTGCCAATTTTAACTCCTCGACGGACACCCACTTGCTTCTGTTAGATGAGTACGTGGAAGGAACTTTTTCACAGAATTGTTTCTTCTCAGTAGTCGACATTGTGTATCAAGCTGGAGGTAGGAAAGTTTTCCACTATCCACAACTAGCGCTAGATCATGCCTCACCCCCATTTTTCCATGTCAATACGGGACTTCAAATAGTCATTTGTTATCCCTTGTGTGTTAAGTAACGTCCCAATCAAGTTGTGACAAACTTTCTTCTTTATATGCATCACATCAAAACAATGCCTCACATCTAGATGCTCCCAGTAAGGTAGGTTGTAGAAAACAAAACATTTCTTCTAACCAGTAGAGAAGGGGTGACTAAAGACATCCAATCAAAGGTTGTTCTTCATGAATCACCTTTGATTGGGGTCCAAAAGAGGTTCCTAACTCAAAACTACCTCCCAAGTCACGCCAGAGGTTTTAAAGTAACTTTCAACTCGATTAAAGGCAGTTCTTGAAGAACCACCTTTAATGAGCATCGATTAAAAAAGATTCTATTGAAAAACCACCTTTAGTAGGCTGACTTTGTATTATTTTTAGGCCTAAGTTTAAATAGCTAGGTTTTCTCTCTTCTTCCCTTAGTATAATTTTTCTAAATTTTCCTAAAATACCAGAACATTATCGCCTCTGCTATGTTTTTATTCCACAAAACTAAACCCTAGATTCACTTTTCTCCCCTTCACTGCCACCCTACCTCTCACTCCCTCCCTCCTCTCCCTCCACTCCTCCATCTCCCTCTCGTCCTACCGCCTACCTCTCCCTTCTCTCCCTCCCCTCCCCTCCCTCCCACCGCGTCACCTACACCACCGCGAAGCCCCCACCCTCGTGTCTCTTCTGTCGCAAAACCCATCTGCTGAGAAGCAACCTTCGTTGCTGCAGCTCTCCACCACCAATTCATCTCTGTCGCAAAGCCCCTATCCGCAGTGAAGTCCCTACGCCGCGTCACCTCCACCACCGCAAAGGCCCTCCGCAGCGTCACCTCCACCACCTTCGGGCCTCGTCAATGTTAGGCTTAAAGTCCAAATGTGTATTTTGATTTGTTTATTTTCTTAATGTTTGTTGTTATTTTTAATGTCCAGCGAGAATTTTTTTTGATGTTTTTTGTGGTTGTTTTATTGTCTGCTTTTATGGGTTTTACCCCATTTTTAGGCTTTTCTTTGCTTGCTGCCAGAAAGCTCATGTTTCTGCCAGAAACCTGAGATTTCTGACAGTTTTTTGAAACCCCCCAAAATGAGTTTAAAATTCGGAACTGAGTAGGCCTTTCTCCACTAGTGAACTTCCACCATTCAGAGTTTTCCTTCGATTCTTACCAAAGTCATTGTCAATAAATTTCACTTGTTCATAAATATCCTTTCACGTAACAAGTTGTAAAGGCAGACTTTCCTCAATCTCACCATTGAACCACTTCTTTACTCTACGCTAAGGGTTATACAATGAATGAACAATGCCAAATCCCACGATCTCAATATATAACACACTAAATTTAAGAGTTATAGTGAGAGTAACTCCACTGAATGTGTTTTGACTAGAAGTGTCAATTTCCATTGTTAGGTCATTTTACAGATATGTTCTAGATTTTTCTGTTCCATTTCAACCTACACACTTTGACTTTTGTTGACTCAAAAAAATGTTTGTTCCTTAATATATTGAGTCCCTCTCTTGGTGAGACAAGGGACTAGAGTAAAAATAGGCAATTGACAAATCAAATTCGGGTCAATTTACAATTATTTATTCTTGGTGCCATAATAAAAAATGAAAAAAATAGAGGACCAGCCTGCAAAACACAAAAAAATCCAGAACCCCCTTCTTCTCGCCTTCTCCGCCTTTGCCGCCTCGCCTTTTCCGCCATCATTGCCTCGCCTCTCCGCAGATGCCGTTCACCTCTCCGCCATAGACTATTTTGCATCGACCATTTTTCTTATTGTTCTTGGCCTCTATATGTCTAATTAAACTCGATCAAGATTTCACCTCTGTCGTTAATCGCCACTGATTCACGAGGGCCGCCACCGAGAGTGAGATGCTTACTGTGTTTTCCGACGACCATAAATTTTAACCATTATATAGATACAAATATCATTATGTGAGATATCACTGGATTCGCTACATGATGTATTTTCTAAACATCAAATTTTTATACACCATTATTATACATAAATAAAGTTATCGTTGGTCAAACATGGTATGAGAAAGTTGACCAAAACGTGTGTAGTTTGAACTGGGACGGAGGGAGTAATTGTGTTTCACTACTGATGTGGTTAGTTCCTTTCGAGTGATAGCTTTGACCTAGGTGCACGACAAGCTTAACTGTTGTATCTGAATCTTGCAATCAATGTTCCAGACTGGATCTAGGGTAAAGTTTTTAATATCTAAGCCAGTATTTTCTTTTACTGGGTATAATATTTGTAATTGCTAATTGTTGCTTACCTTGATATTTCGAGTTCTACAATATTTATAGACTCCTCGGGCGGCTATTACTGGACATTTGATGCAAGGATCGTGTTGGTCGTGGCTAGCTTGGTGGCTGTACAATCAACCTCCACATAGCATTGATCATGATCCCTTGGTCGTGACTTGTGTGGTGGTCACGTGTGTAGCAATCGTTGCAGCTGGACAATCATACTCAACACATATAGCATGGGCTACGATCTTTTGGTTGTGGCTCATGTGGTGATCACGTGATGCACGCTTATCGATATATCTTCGTTGTTTGCTTAAGAGAGATTGAAAGGGTACACAACTTTGTTAAATTCGCTGGAACATGGATGGTTTGTTGTTTCAGACCTTATATATATCCAGGGGCGGAGGCAGCCCTGGGTAAGGCAGGGCAGTTGCCCCGCCATTTTCTAAAAAAAATTAAAAAAATTCAGTGCCCTACCATAATTTTAATTGTGAACCTACCATAATCTCATCTCACCTTTATCGTATTTCTCCAGATTTTAAAATTCTTTAAAATTTTAACATTATATTTCTTTGATAGTTAATGTTTCCCGGTAAATAAAAATTCCTTGATCCACCCTAGGGCCGTATCTAACAATTTGGAGGCCATGTGTAAAAAAAATAAATGAGACCCCTAAATACATTAATATAAAATTAGCAAATAAAATTTATATTATTTGGATATTACGACTTTTTAAAATAAAATATGAAGACAAAGACAAATTAATAATACTGCTTCCAAAAGTATCAGATTTAATTTTTTAATTAAATTAATCAATAGCTAATAATAAAATTTATAGTGCTACCGATAAATCTTAACTTGTACCGTTTAATAGTTAATATTTTGTAAATTACTTACCGATAAATAATCGTACTATATTTTAATAATTGACATGTAGTAAATTACTTACCCACAGACGATGATATCATTAAATATGATTTAAATGAGATATTTAATAGTTAACATTTATTAAATTACATACCGAGCACCGTATCAATAATCTTATTTAAATAAAAATATTGAGCCTCAAATTTTTTGAATCCTGTTCAAAAGAACCGGTTGTACCGGATAAAAGCCAGCCCTGATCCACCCCGTACCTTACTTCAATCAATGCATTGGGCAAGATGCCTATCAATTATCAATGAAAAATGACGCTCTATAAATAAGCTCGTTTATGACAGTTCCATTGAAAATATATTACAGTGTACGTATATTTTTATTTTAACCTTTTAAAGTAAATTTCAAAGGTTTCATAGGTATATGGAAAGACGTGGTTATATAAGGATTATAGAAAGGTAAAGTTTTAGTTGCAATATTAAAAAATTATTATGCAGCTTGTAGTATTCGTACATTTATGACCCGATTAATGCAATCCAAATTTTTTATCTTGAGTTCTTCTCATTTGCAATTTGAACCTTGATCTTTCCATAACTTATGAAAAGACCATCTTTGAAGAGACGGGCTCAAATCCAACAGATGAGTAGTAATCTATGCTTTCTCCAGCTAAGGGGAAATAAGCCTTTTAAATGCGAATTTATGTCAATAACATGTGAAAGTTAATATATTTAGCACTTTATTTGATTGGATTCCCTTTGTTGAATCTCCTTTAATTTACATCCCTTAGCATTTTCTAAAGTGACAAACTTTTTACATAGAAAATTTTAAAGCTTTGTCTCCCATGCATATATTTTCCTTTTCCTGATTTATAATTTATTTATTTATATGGTAGTTAGTATTCACTTTACTTTTATTGACTCAAAAACATCGGGCGGCTAGAAAGACAAATAGTTCTATCTGGAAAATTGAAGTTTAAATTTGGTCCTTCTATCAAAAATAGTTTTAAAGCATTTTGCCCGTAATATTTTGATTGGAGGACATAATCCTTATTTTCTTTATTTTTTGGACGGTGGAGTATTTCTGGCCTTTGCTATGTCGGTATATTTATTTATTTATTTTTGAAAATTTACTATGTCGGTATATATATATATATATATAAATAATCGAATCCTCTACTTCTGACCAACCCTTACACTAATGGTTTATTACATGTTTACCTACGAGTTTTACAAAATTGAAGGGGATTTATAACGCAGTTACAAGCATTTCCCAATTTTTAAACAATATTTGTGTGTACATAGGTAAAAATATCTTCTTCTTCTGTACCTACATACATGATAGATCAAGTGATTAAATGTTTAAGTAAGTATCTGGTTCTGAGTTCGAATCCGGACAGTTTCAGTGTAGGAATTTGCTCCAGCGAAAGGATTCCTTGTAGACACTAGAAAATGACTACTGGGTGGTTAGACACCATGATTTACGTCATCATCAATTCATGGTGCTGAGATGATAGAGTTCATCCTCATGGGAATAAGAAAGTTACCATCAAATAATTGACTTTAGAAGACGTAGTTTACCTCCAATCGATTTGTAGTGTCGGAATGACGGACCATGAAGACATTTTCTTGCTCCAATGTAAAACAGCTAATTGTACATAATTAGGTTATTATACTCTCCCTTATCTTTATTGCATTATGATGACATGTCGTGAGTAAAACAAGAAAATAAAGGAAAACAAAAAGAGTTAGTAAGAAGTGAGAGATTGACGTGATACATAGGTAGAATCATAGAACAAGGCCAAGAAAGGTTCCAATCGTCTAGCAATTCATGGTCACATTTTGTCTGATTTTTTCTTCTTGAGTTTTCCCCTACTTTATAGACATGTTTAGTTCATTGTCGATTGCACTCACTTTTTTTATAATCAAAACCGTCTAAAGACGGAGTAATTTTTGGATAGCCAACCTTTCATATTAATATTCGAATAGGCCAAAATCTTTTACAACTGATATGATCCTATTACAACAGTAATTGGGTAAACCCCTTACACAATTGCACTACATAATAGAAGTTCCAAAACTACAGCTACCGTGGCAATATGAGAACTACTGGAAGATTAATCATTTTATGTAACATAGTAAAACAACCAATAAGAAATAATAGTAATCAAGCAGTAACCGACCATTTTCGTCCTTCTAGAACTAAATCGCCGTTGTCGTAACTCCTAAGCTCAAAAAATGTGCATCACCTGTACGAACTAGAGCACTCCCTGCCTAAATTACATTTCCGAATCCAACCCTCCGGTTATTGTGTTATATGCAACCAGTCATTAACTGCCTTGCATTTCTACTGATATATGTCGAAGTTTTGTTCCCTCGGGCCATTGTGTGACTTAAAGATCCAGCTGTTTTGCGTGCTTCCGAGTTCGTGACTTTCATCTAAGCAATTTTCAAAAGAAGGAAGGTAATAGTGGCAGAAGCGCTGACGTTGAGCCGCTAAAGGAGGTTACAACAAGATTTCTCTATGAACGGAATTCAGTAATTTCAGACTCGAACGGAAAACTGTATGACTAACATTATTCCTATAATTGATTGTCAGACAACCAACACTACTAATATTCAGCAAAAGGACCTACTAATTGATCCACTACGGTAAAAGAAAAAAGAAATAAAAACTGAAAACATTGACAAAAATTGAAAAGCCTCCCACCAGAAAAGGAAATTAAAGAGTGGATAAAGAAAATAAAAATGAAGAATTACCCCTAGTAACCTTTCTATCACAGGAGTACGAGTTGGTTGGGTCGGTTGAAATTTTGACTCGATTCTGAGGTTGAGTTGATCAGTCTCCACAGCCAAATCAAGAAATTTTCCTCCCACCAATGATCTCTGCTCACCCGAATACTCTCGTCGCCGCTGGGTTTCTCGACCATGTCGCTAGATGAATCCTTCTCCGCTGGTCGTTCCTCCGGTGGTTGTTCTGCCTCCGGAGACCTTGCCGGAGTCTGTCGCCACGGCTGGAGACCGCAGCTGGAGACCAAGGCAGAGCCTCCCCGATGCTGAAAACCGTGAGACCACATGCCGGAGACCATACCGGAATTCTCCCCGTCGCAGGAGTGTCGACTTCCTTTTCCCGCCGCCAGGTCAACCTTCTCCAGAGGCGGGTCTGACCTTGGAAACAAGGATCTCCCCGCGGGTTAACTCCAACTCCAGGAGCACCGAAACCGCCGGCAAAAATGGTGAGAAACCCAAAAACGGATTTGGTTATATTCTTTTAGATCCGGCGAAATAAACACAGGGATAGAAAGGATACTGGGGTAGGGGTGTTGGGGGTGGGATTGGGGTGGAGGAGACCGCCGGAGTAGGCCGATTCCGGCGGCGGCGGCCCCCTCCAGGGGTTGTCTTAGGGTTTTTTCTTTAGAGAGAAGGAGGAGGAAATATGCGTAGAGAGATGAGTTTCTCCCACTTGCTGGAGAGGTGATCCAACTAAAGCCTACTTGATTCTAGCACTGAGCATTTCTCCTAAAAATCCAGCAACACTGCTATTTAAAGGATACGTAATATCTGCAAAAATAAATACCAATGTCTTCTACTGTCAAGAATGCTTATCCACCGTAACCTGAATACAATAAATGCTGCTCTCCACTTCTATGTCTTCATAGTTTATTGTATTTCACTGTCGTCTTTTAAACACTC
>JAULKK010299722.1:0-12665 GCA_032355705.1 Rubia peregrina
TATAAACGCAGTTGATCATATGTTCTATACATTACCTCACTTGAGAAAGTGTTTATGCATAAATTAATTTACCATAAGAACAAAGTTTAACAAAGGAAAGAAGTGTTAAAATATACTCCATCCATCTCTTTAATAAAATGTTTTAGTCACACCCACGGGTGTACCCTGGCGGTTGGGAGTTGGTTCATCTGCTCTAATGGTCAGTGGTTCGAAACTCGGCAGCGGCGGTGTGGGGATTTCCCGAGAAAAATGCATCGTCGACTTCTTGGAGAAAACTTATCACGATATCTAGGAATGTCTGAGGCAAACCACCAAAGACTTTCAAAATCTTATAGTTGGGAGTGCGTCCATAGAGTAACTCGAATGGTGTACGACCATTAAGCTATTTCGTCGGTGTCCGGTTAATAAGATATGCAGCAGTGTGAACACATTATCCCCAAAAATAATAGGAAGAGTAGGTTGAAAGCGGAAAGCACGAGCCACAATTAACAAATGACGATGCATGCACTCTATGTAGCCATTCTGCGGTGGTGTATGAACCATAGAAGTCTAAACAATAATGTCGGATACATCAAAGTATGATCTCAAAGTTAAGAATTTTGTACCATTATCAGCATGGACATGACGAATAGAACAGCCTAACTGATTTTTTATCAAAGCACAAAATTCTATAAATCTAGTAGCTACATCTTACTAAGCCACTAATAAATAAACCCAAATAGCTCAGGAATAATCATCAACAATAGTAAAAAATGCACCACTAGAAGATGGTGCGCTATAAGGTCCCCAAACATCACAATGAACTAGCATTTGACAAACTCAAAGAAAAACTATGTCTAGTCTGCTTTGCTCTATGACACACATAGCAGGGTATAGAAGTATTATTTTTACGAAAATCAAGAGTAGGAACAAAGGAAAACACCGTAGTTTATGGATGACCAAGACGTTGATGCAATAAATCAAATGAGGATACAGAAACTGAAGAAACTGACTGCCGAATATGAGACTGAATCCACGTATCAGCAGACGAAGCCAATAAACCTCCCTTGCTATTCACCCACGCCAATCACAGTCCTCGTACTAATTTTCTGTAAAATGCAATAATTTTCAGTAAACAAAGCTAGACATTTTAAGCTAAATAACAATCTAGAACATGATAATAAATAACATCGCAGGCAGGTATATAAAGCACATGAGTAAGAGTAGTATCTCCAAAGTTTATAGATACATAATGTGTTGCAGACGACATAAATCCATTGGGAAGCAGCACATTCACATTATCGATAGCTGTAGTAATGTCAATAAGAGAACCTTTGTCACTAGTCATGTGGTATGAGACTCTCGAATTAGGAATCCATGGTAAAGTAGGCTTACCTTACCCATAGTCAAAAGGGAATTTAACTAAGTAAATAAATTAAGGTTCGTGCTCCATTGGTCATTAGACACAGAAGAGTCGAAATCAGATCGGGCAGGGGACCCGAAGACCACAGCCGCAAATCCTGGCAGCTAGATAGCGACACCGGTAAAAAGAGCCAGAACATTAATTTTAATAAATAAATAAAATTATAATAATATGCGTACAATAACAAAATGGGATGTGTGCATGCGTCTGTGCAATAGAGCGAGGAAACACACGATTCTGGAGGTAAGGAGTCCGCATGTGCAATAGTGCATGGAAACACTCGCTTCTGGAAGGGAAGAAGCATGTCTTTGCAACAATGCATAGAAATACGTGCTTCAGGAAGAAGTTTGCGCGCGTGAATTTGACGTTCACCTTATCTTCCTAAGCAAATGGGAAAACGGGTTGGCGTAACAGGCAGGTTTAACGCAGTTAGAGTAGCAGGTTGACGCCAGAAACTGAAGTGAATGAGCTCGCCGGAAATGTTGACACCGACAATAAAGCAAAGCTAACGCTGAATTTTAGCATCGGAGAAGCAAGAACTGAGTTCCAGTGGTTGCAGGGAAAGATTGACCGAAGAGTAGTTGAGCATAAGATCGGCGGTGGGTTGGTGGTGGTAAACCAACAACGCCATTTTTTTTTAAAGAAAAGGTAGCTCGGATCGGTGGCATGTGCAGGTCATGCACGGACGATGACGGCGGCGTCTTTGGAAAATTTAAGACAAAATGTAGGGTTTTGGGATTTTAGACTCCGATACCATGTTAAATTTAAAGGTAGCTTGGGCATCATCTTTAAACCAATTGGCACTAAGTGGAGGTGACCCAAGTTATTCTTTTTGTAAGAAATCGATGTGGGATATATCATTATTACAGTTTTATAAGCTTTTAGAAACCATATGTTCTAAGGTGTCAAGCAAAACTATGTGCACTATTAAAACAAGTGTGTTTAAATTACAACACATATTAGTGTGATCCAGGTCTTCCAGTTGTAGTTGAAATTTTATTTTGTATCCTACTTTTATTTTCCTCTATTTGAGTGCATGATATAATTAGCATCTGTTTAATTTGTTTACAAGATTATGCGAATTCAGTTTACTGTTGAAGAATGGCATGATTCGAGCACCCAAAAAAAAGAAGAATATTGCTGTAGGAGACATTCCCATTCCATTTTTTGCAATGTCTGAAAGCTGTAGGAGGCAAGGAATCTTTGTCAAGGTTGATTCGATGGGGATAGAGGAAGTTTTGGTACTCTTGGAATGACGAGCGCCATACTACATTGTTTGAGCAGTTGGAAACGAGTGAATTGATGACTATGATACGATTCAGTACTCATATGCAAAGATTTGGCATTACGCCTTCCCCTACCACCAGGGAAGGAGTCCGAAAAATATTTTGATGAGTCACAATTTAATTTGACGACTATCTATATGAAAACAGTGTTAAAATTTTGAGAAAATTTGGAATTTAGAAGGATAAAATAAACTAAAAATAAACAAAGAAGCTAATAAAAAATTATGTATTAATTAATTAAAAATATTTAAAAAATAATATATTTATTTTTAAAAAGGTGGGGCAATTGCTCAATAATAATCTTTTAATATTTTGTTTCATTCAATATTTATTAATTTTTTTACTAAATTATTATTTTATTTTAGAATTACATGGATATTTTTAAATGACTGAATTTTAGAACTAAAAAAAATCAATTTAAATCTGAATTGAATAAAGTATATTAAAATTTAGAGATCATCTTACCATAAGACTAGGGACTAACTTTAATTTAAGGCAAAGGGAAAATCAATTTATGGGGTCATATTACAAATATTTCATTCTTGTTACCATAAAAAATGAACGAAAAAATAGGAGGACTAACCTGCAAACAATGAAAAGAAAGAAAAGAAAGTCGGGTTTGAAGGATGCACTACACGAAAAACAGGCTTCCAAACTTCATCGGACTTTCAACCGATCAGAAACTCTTCAATCCAATGCTCCAAAACCTTTGAAAATCTAATGCTCAAAATCTGCGATCAGGAACATCAAAATGAGATGAACAACATCGAGTAACAAACAATTAGGTTCGTGATTCAAGATTGCAAAATTATATCAGTTTTTCAAAATATTTAATCAATTTTAATGACTTTTATAGATTTGGCAAATTGGTATATAAAATGATGTGCGATGAACAGGAGAGTAAAACCAAAAATTCTTCAACATGCTTTTTGAACATTGAATATTAAATTGTTGTGGTGAAGGACAAAAAAAATGAAATCGAACAGAATTCTGTAAAAGGTAAGTTTTCAAGATCGGATTTTTCTTATAAATATTATTTAAGCTGCTTCTTCTTTTTTATAAATCAGTAATCAAAACTACTGACACAATACAATAGAGATGAGTGATCTTTGAGCTTATATTTGCTTCCCAATGTTTTGACGTTTAAAAAAACATTTGATGCTCTGGACCAGTATATATAAATAATGCCCACTGTTGTCATTCTGTATCAGAATGAGACCTAAATAAATTTTTATGTGATTTTTCTAGTATAGAGATTGATGTTTTTATGTAGCTGACGTCAATTGTTATTGAATGTTAGCCGATAGAACTGGTGTGTGCTATTATAAATAGAATGGGTGATTTGCTTATACTTAGTGATGGCACTAGAAGCTCAATGATGGCATTGGTGACCAATCTTGGATTTTTGAATCTAATTGAGACCTATATATACTGCTATGTGATATTGCTATTATATAGATTAATGTTTTAATAACAAATTTAATGCTTATAAACCAATGCGTATAAACCTGATGTCAACTCTGATGGAATATTAACTTATTGAATTTATCTATGATTTCATAAATAAACTAAGTGATATGTGATTTTACTAGCAGATCTCCCCGATGATTTTTCTAATCTGTTGGAGATAGATGCAGGGGAGTGTTTACGGGAAGTAAGAGCGAGAACTTGGGAAAAGCTTGAAAAATGGTATCGAACACATGCAACTGCGCTTGTATTTTGTGTAAGGAAGACGACTGCCATATAGTCATAACAGGGAGTGATTAGGGGGAAATACTTCACATTCTCATATGAAGGGAAGTCAGTTTCAAGAACTAAAACCACACCTACTATATAGCCAAACAGAAAGAGAAAAAGAAAATTAAAGGAATTTCCAATGACAAGAACGGGATGCAAAGCTCAGATCAGGATCAAGGTAGTTGATGAAAAGTTCTAACTGATCAAGCACCACTCCATTGAGCATAACAATGAGTGCAAAATATCTGAATCGAAATGGAAATATCTGCAGCGTAATGAAAGGAGAATTGAAAATGAGAAAGCAAGAGCAAGAGAAATTAAAGCTATGGAAAAGGCAAGTCTCAAACCAGTAGCAAGTTACATGTGTTTTGCATGCGCTACCCAAGGAGAAGAAAATATTGGGTTCAAAATGAGAGATCACATGAATTACATGAACATGTACAGAATGGATACTATCTAGGAGGGGTTGCTCAAAATGCCATACACGAGATTTATCATATTGCTGCTGCAGAGGGAGACTAAATTTTTAGAGTTAAGATGGATGGTGGAGAGAAAATGACTGCACACTTTTGGAGGGACTCGATATGAAAGACGGCTACATGCTCTATGGTGATGTTTTGATTTTTGACACTACTTATTGTACAAACAAGTATAATCTCTTTTGTACTCTAATTATCGGGATAAACAATCACTGGAATAATGCATGTTTGATTGTGCTTTTATTAGAGACAAAAAGGCTAAAACTTTCATTTGGCTACTAGAGGTATTCAAAAAAATCACCAGGAGGAAA
The DNA here is from genome assembly GCA_032355705.1 of Rubia peregrina. NCBI lineage: Eukaryota > Viridiplantae > Streptophyta > Magnoliopsida > Gentianales > Rubiaceae > Rubia > Rubia peregrina. The sequence goes on from JAULKK010299722.1 coordinate 5,216, forward strand.
ACGACCAGTGACTATATTCACTTACTAGGATTGGCAATGTCAAAGGCAATTAAAGTGGTATTTTTTTATTAAGTTTCATGATTGATGTTTCAAGTTCCGTGTTTGACCTGTTATATATTAGTGTTAATGTTTTAAGTCTTCCGTTGATTGATGTTTTGGGACCAGTGTGTAACTAGTTATATTATTTAGTTGATGTTTCAATAAAAAGGTCTAACTTGTTAGGTTATTCAGTTGACGTTCTATTTTTTTTTGTGCTTATCTCATTATCTTACTAGTGATGTAAATAATTGATGTTCTAAATCATCAACATAACCTGATTGAGGACACATGAGAACCCATCATGGGCATATGTACAATTTATCTTGGTTTTGAAACTGCAAAATGAGCATCCTACATTTAGGATTGATGTCACATTAGCAGTATATGATCTTTTTAATAAACTGATTCACGAAGTATGTAGTGAAATTGTTGTTTCATGGGTATCCAAAGACACAAAACACAGACTCTATTTGTAGCACTTAAAACCAAACAACATTAGCCAGTACAATAAAGTAAAGCGTGATGAAGAGTTTGGAATGCCATTCGAATACTATTTGAAAAGCTGTGCAAATGAAGCAGAATTGAAAGATGTTGGAATTTCATGATAGAAACCTACCACCTGTAGGACAAATATTAGTTCAAACACTTGAACAAACTCTGATACAAATGGTGTACTTTGTTAAGCAAGGATTGCTTCTCAGGTTGCACTTTGTCATCACAGTGTAGTGAAAGTACAAACAAAGGAATCAACTATAATGCTTCAAAAACAACAAAGTTTACATAGTTTTTCACAATATTTGGAAAATAGTAAAAAGTTGGAGAAGCACAGAGGCAAGCATAGAATATAGCGGATCAATTGGAAAACCACAAGCAGCATTAGATGGGCATGGGTTGCTGAATCAAGCTGGAGAGGTATACACTCTTAAATTTTTTGAAGATTTTGAAACATAATGGAAACAAGTGATGGTGACTAAAGTGTAGAAAATCTCCAGCATTGGCTATGAAAATGAATACAAAGTCAGCCTAGAACACAACGAAAGAAATATAGAGAAATTTTATTATAGAATCAGGGATGGTAAAGTGTAGGTAAAGTGTAGATAAATTGTTTTTGCAAATACTTTGAAGAAGTTGAGATGTTGTGTTTCCACATCCTTTGTGTGCTCTGATGTGCGCCTTTATGCATGCCTTAACCAATGCATTCGGCACATTAATTATCAGTTTTTTTAGTTAATTTCAATTTTTAGTTCGGTTTACACGACAAAGTGTTTAGACGACCATCATTTGTATTCTTGTCTAAATCCTGAGTTTTTTAAACTTAATTGAGACTAATGGACACTTTGTATTCATGAGACCCAAGATTTTCCTTTGTAATCTTACAAGAAGGTTACTCGTGAATGTTTTGACCTCATTTTGTAAAAGGCCATCTATTAGGGTGGTAGAATATATTTGAAGTCTTTCGCAAGAATGATTGAATATTTTGAAGGTCATTCGCGAGATGGAAATGGATTGAAGGGCACAGACTCCAAAGCATGGTAGTAGATTGAATTGATCCTGGAAAATGTGTATTTAAAGTTCAAGAAGGTCAAGAATGGAAGATGGTGTCAACCGGCCTAATTAGCTGGTTGGCCGGCTGACCGACACGAAGCTTTTGTACGAGCCCATTCAAGATTTCATGGCCCGTGCTAAGCGTGACTTGAATGGCCCATGCAAGCTAACATAGGCCGTGAGTTCCGTGAAGGCCGTGCCAACCATTCCCCAAAGTCACTCAAAATGACTAAGTATGGGCATGTTTTGTTTCACATGGTCCATGTTGTACCAAGTTTTAAAAGTTAAGACTAGCCCACGTGGTATTTAAATGACACGGCCCATGCCGTCAAACTGAGCAAAAGTCCATTCATCTGACGCACCGCGTAATATGACACGGGACACACAAATCAGAAGTTCACGGTGTCACACCAGCCAATGGCCCGTGAGAGTCCTTGAAGCTTGCGCCGACATGACCTTGAATGGATTGTGCCATGACATACGCTCTGTGCTAGCACAAGGCTACACAGGCTGTGCCGTGGCGTGTGCCCCACACCGGTACATCCTTGCACACACCGTGCCATTTTCCACCAGCCGCACAAATTGTGGCTGCTAGGGCTTCTAGTCTTATTTTAGGCCTTTTTCAAGGCTCGATTGCCTACTACCATATATATTGACCTATGCCAACTAGGGTTTAAGTTTATGTTCATTTTTAGACTTCAAGAGTTGGCTAAAGAGAGAAATTTCTCTTCTTTCTCTCTATGATCCTTTCTCTTCTTCTCTTTATTTTCTTTTGCCAAAAAGTGTTGAATCCAATGAAATACTTGGGTTCAATGCTTTGGGAGTATTTTATTTACTTGGTGATTGTGTTTGAATTCATGAATTAATGTTTGTTTTGTGAGATTTCTTTGATTTACTATTTCTATGTGTTTGTGATTAATTTGTTGGCTTATTCTTCATATTCTTACTAATTTCATTATTACTAAGATTGGCACACACCATAGTCTACTTTCATATTGGTGCAATTATCGATACCTCTCGGGGAGGAAAACCTAGATTTGTTTGGGATAATGATAGTCTGGAACCATGTGGGTGTGTGCACGTGGGTTTCCGAGTCAATGTTACGATCGACCATACACTAGTTAGTCAGCGAGTGGATCCAAAGGGCTACGGGTAGAGATAGCTAGAGTAGAAAATTAGGATTAGCTTTGCAACCCTAGGGCCATCAATAAGTAGCTTTGTCCCTTTTTCCTTTTTAGACCTAGGGTAATAGCATGGAGAGACTCAGATCCGCATAACAGGCAAGGCTATTATTGTACTCCCCTATGTATGGAGGCTTTGTCGATGATAGATTAATTCATACCCTATACGACAGGTATGGGGAAGTGTTGACTATCGACCACACCATGTGTCACAAACACTAGGATAATTTTGTAGTTCTTGTATGTGATAGAATTGAGGATCGAAACAACATTGAGTCTGTTACGCAAACACTCCCCAAGTATTAGTTAATAAAATTTATTCTCGTGTTAATTGAATGTTAGTAGGTTTTCATTAAGGAACACTAACCCTAGAGCATAGTATTGATAAGGTGGATTTTTATATTTATAAATCTAAGAATGATTCACTTAATCCCTCTCTTGTTTGCAAAGGCATAACCTTGTGTGAAGAACTTTCTCAATGTGAGAACTCTTGCGTGATTGAAGATGTTAACTTCCTAAATGAAATTCTTAATGATGATGAGGTGTTTTTGAATATAGAAACCATTCATGCTCTATATTGTATGAATGATCTTTGTGATGATACACTTGTTGATAAAAATGTTTATTCTAGTGTGATTAAAGATATTTTTTGCTTCCGATATCTCACATTAACGTGCAACAGATAAAGAATGGGTTTTAGGAATTAGCAACTCCTAAATCCCTTCCTACTCCAAAATTAAAAAATAAATGTATTTATGATTGAGAAAGTTGGACATGTCTAGTATGTTTCTCCCAAGGTGAAGGGTAAACCAATGGTCATGTGGAGCCCCGTCCATAAGGTCGTAGTTGTTGGTGGTGTCAAAGATGGTGATTCCGGTGACCCAAAAAATAATTTTCCAAGTTCTCAAAATGCATGAAATAATAAACTCTGAGGACAACAATAAAAATATGGTGTTTTTTAAAAATTCCTTTAAATTTTGAAGAATGTGTTTTGATTTTTGGTGGTGTTTTATGAATTATTAGCCATTATAATTGTTCTGAACAGTGCTACTCTCGGTTTTCAAGTTTTTGTATGCATGGATTTTATGAAAAAGTTGGCAGGGGGAAATTCAAAGTGAAACTAGCGCTAGAGAAGGCCGGAATGTATGTGTCATGGCATGGCCCGTGCCACGCCGCATCGGCACGAGGATAATTAGGATATACAAGGCCTACCCACAAGTTGGCACGAGCTAGAACCGTGCCAGAATGAGGCATCCACGCTTTGGCACGAGATCTGCACATGCTGGCACGGGCCATCACGTGTCAGCACGAATCTGGCATATGGATCCATGTATCCCACCCAATAAACCAAATTAAATTCTCCTAGACCCCTATAAACAAAACCCCCCTCGTTTCAACCTTGTTCCTCATCTTTCCCTCTTACTCTCAACCGATTCCTCACTCCTCCTTCTCCCTTAAACCAATTTTTTCCATAATTTTCTCAATTGTCATCCGATTTACCTCCACCTTACATCAAAATAATTATCTTTACGAGCCTAATAAAACCCATTAATCACTTTAAAATCATGGTTTTTCCAAGAAAAACTAGAATTTAGTTCGGCCAATTTTTGGGTTCTCTCCCAAAAACTTATTTTTTGGTCCATTCCGGATATTGGAGTTTGCTTCAAGTGGATCTAGGAGGAATATCACATAATTATCAAGAAAATATATCATCCCAATAATCATTTGAGGTACTTGGCTGAATTCAGTTATTTGGACGAATTTCTTGAATTTCTTGGAATTTTGTATGCTTTGAGATTCAAAGTTATTAGTTTTGTAGTTGGATTATTGTAGGAGAGTATTCTGAGTTGGGTTTTTGGTAGGGAGTTTCATACTGGTGATTATTGTTGGTGTTTTCTGTTTGCTATATAAATTATCTTGCCTCGTAGACAGAGAGGGGAAGCTAGTGTAGACGTGAGCACCCTATAGGATCTCATGCTCTACTAACCAGTCCATGTGCTCTTCTAGATGATTGGGTTTAAGGAATTCACTAAGGTGACAGCCCCCACCTACACTAGGTATGCCCTGTAATTCCTATCCACTATCTCGAGGGACACTAACAGGCAGGGAGGAAAGATAGTGAGGTTGGACCTGGGGGATGTTGTCCGCTCTATGACCCATCAGGAGCTAGCTCGAGATTTTAGGAAAAAATTCTGCAGGCAGGTTAGGAGGTACAACAAGATGGATGGTTGTTTTGATATGAACACATTATGGCCCTCCATCACCCGATGACCACGGGGAGGGAGAGAAAGAATACTGACATAGTGCATCCAACACTTGGATATGTGGAGAGGCTTCTGAGTGTTATAGCCGATTGCCATGTAATATACTGTGGTCTATCTGCACTTGGAGAGGTTGTCTTGATTTGGTGGACGAGTTGATTGGACACTGCATCAACCTCTCCAAGTACCAGACATGGAAGATAGCTATCAAGGGTATGATATCACTTCTAGTAGAGCATTTTCAACTTTCATTGATCGGTGATATGTGGGAGAACTTGAATGTTTCCTACACTCTTACTCCCACGGTAATGGAAGAGACGGGGATGATCGAGATAGAGGATGACATCTTCCACTGGTTGTACAAGGGCCAGCAGTTCCTGAGGCTTCCCTAGAAGGGTGGGACTTAACTGGCCGAGACATTCTTGCTTCAAGACCTTATTATATAGCCTGATAGAGACTTCCAAGTGGTATTCGGTGTTCCTTATAAGGATAAGGATGACATGGATAGATAGATTCCGGAGTAGCCAGCACAGTCTTTCCCTACTGACCACCAGTTTGCTCAGCTACCTCCAAATTTTCAGCAATTTTTCCCACCCACTCATTTCCCACAGTTGATGCAGCAGCTGATATTTCAGCAGCATTCAATAACACAACCCTTGTTTGAGCAGGTATTTGGAGCACCGCCACTGTACCAAGGCCTTATTCATATTCAGGAGGAATCCTACCATTCTACAATAAACGGTTGAAATGATTCTTGCAGACACAACGTATCTTCCCACTACAATGATTTTTGCAGAGTCTAGTAGACGCAGTAGTTGTAGGCATCCTTCCACTTCCGAGCCGCACCGCCACAACATCTCCATTCTTTTTCAGCATGGGGCTCATTTGTGTCAACATCCTAAGTTCAGACCTTTTTGGGAGCATGGCTCTCAGGATTAAAGGTCAGCATCTTCTTATTAAATGTGAACTCAGCTATAGAGATAGGAGCCAGAGTGGATGCAGTCATGGGGTGATGCCATCTTTGGAGTTGGGCAGGATATACATCGGCTTGGTGCTCGTCTTGACTACCAAGAATGGGAGACTACCGAGAAGTTTGATAGGATTGATGATCATGTTCACCACCTGAGGGCTGACATGGAGATACTACACGATTGCATGAGGGAGATTACTGATCGGTTGAGGACATCAAACATTGGAGATGGATACTATCACCAAGATTTGCACGAACAGGGGTTTGGAGCCAGACGGTGCAGACAGCATTAAGTACTCTCCGATGCTTCCAACTTTTCTTCTCACCTTGGTCACATGCATTGGGGACAATGCATGGACTAAGTGTGGGGAAGGGGTTGGAACACCTCTATGGTGGCATCTACTCTGCTTATTTGTCTTTGGTTTATAATATGGAAGCTTTTGGATGGTGACTATTTTGATGACTGTTTTTCCTTTGTTTTTGTTTCTTTCCCTCATTTAGATCTTCAAACTCTTGCTTATTTGTTTGTTTTTAGTGTGAGGGCACATCTATGTAGTTTTTTGGGGGATATTTTGGGAAGAACATTTTGGCCGTGTAATTTTTTGTTTTTCATAATCTTCATGTAGTATGAAGCCCACATTTGGGGAATTTTGTGATACCAAAAAACATTTGAAAAAGAGGAAAAAATATACCTGGCTAAGTTAGAAACCCGGAAGGGAAACTTACGGATAGACCGAAAGACCTAGACAAAAATGAGAGGCTTGGACTGGCTAGGTTGGAAAACCTTGGCAAAATTTAGGGTCCGTGTGGAAAAAGGTGAGAAGTGAGTCTAACATGTGTGAATGCTAGGATGAAAACCTAAAAGGGCTCCCAGGAAAAATGAGGGAAATTGAGGGAAATCGAAAACTAAAATTTTGAACATCTTTTGGCAATATTTGGCAGTTTTTTCAGCAAAATCTCTTGGATTGTCTTTGGCCACTTCTTTGGAAAAGTAAGCTAGTTTAGCAATTATCATTTTACTCTTCTTTTTTGTTGTTAGGTTACTTTAACATCTTTGGGGAGAGTGAGATTTGTGAGAGTATTAGAATCTTTGTGAGAACTAGGGTAGCTTAGAAATAAGTTGAATGCATTGGTTATCTTATATATCTGCATCCTACATTCATCATGAATCTTTTCTTGTTTTTGTTTACACGAGGACTAGTAACGGTTTGAGCGTAAAGAAATTGATGTGCACTGGAACGTCGTAGCCATACCTCTCAAATATACTATTTAAGCCCTTTTTGCTTACTAACTACAATTAAGTACATAGCGGCAAGTCTGGATGGCCCACAGAGACAAGGGATATTCCTAAGTGTTTGCTCATATAATGGTAAATACTACGCAAGATATAGATATATACATACATATATAAACACATAAAAATAGGGGGTTTTGATTGGTTTTCTAAGTTAATA
>JAULKK010299731.1:0-12663 GCA_032355705.1 Rubia peregrina
CCATAAATAAAAATCAAGCATAATACTATTCGAACTCAAAATTTGATGACTATTATTTCCTTAAATACCACTAATTTAGCAAAGAACATTTCAAAAAAATCCTGATAACAAACAACCTACTCAAAAATCATAAAGAACCGTTTCTTTATTGTCGTCATCACAAATTATTTTTCATGCTTTTTAAGACTAAGATAAACTAACCGGTTGGTTGCCGGAATCACTATTCATCACTCCACCCACGACCACATCCCTATTGATGGACCTCCACAATACACGAGGATTACCTCTTACCTTCGGAGCCACATACCAAACATGCTTATCTCTTACAATTATCGACACTTGTTGACTTTGGGCATAGGAAGAAGTTTATGAGGCTTAAGTTCTTTAACCCGCTTCCTTCCTCGCTGCATGTTAGTTCTCACATTTGGGAAAGAAGAATCCTTAATAGCATAGGGAACACTTACATCATGCATGTCGACAATAGCGTCATCAACGTGATCATTCAATTAGGTAAGAACATGTAAGGACTCAATGTTAGGTAGCAACTTATCACAATCACTACTCATGAAAGAATTATCAAAAGGATCAAATTCATCATAGAGGCTTATACCATTGCATGCAAGAGAAGAAGAAGAAGCATGATTAGATTTATAGATTTCAAATTGACCTTATCCATGTCATCTTCTAGAGTCAATGTTCCTAGGTGGACATCTATTTTAATCCTCGATGTTTTCAAAAATGATCTCCTAAATAAAATTTAGGGTTCACCTATATCCGCACTGTGTGGAGTCATTCTTTTTACCAAATTATCTACGGATTGCCATGAGGTTCCAAAAATAAATATTTTTATATTGCTCCTATTCTCACTACCAACTACTAGCACAACAAGAAACCACACATATTACCTCAGGTCCACGGGACTTTTTACCTTGGCTTTTTTGGAACAAAAAGCTGAGGTAAATACTGCTTTAGTAAAAAGTTCATTTTTACATCGTCAATATCGACGCCATGGACAAATGACAGCGGCGTTGAGGACAATGGTAAGCGGCATCACATGCTCAAGGGTTTCCTCGTCGTGTGACCGGTGACATGGAAGGCTAACAAACGCGACATTGTTTTGTATGGCTGACCTTGCAAAAAAATCTAGTTTATGAGACGTCGGTAAGGTGTCACACTTTTCATTGGTTTGAGCAACATCGCAGATTAGTTGTGGAGACATCGGTTCTCGTACAATATTATAACATTTAATAATTGATTGGACAAGCTTTCGTTTGTCGCTAGCCATTACATATTATTTAATGTTCCATAACATGTGAAATGGTTAAACATCATACAACAATCAATTGTTGTTCAATTAATGTTGGAAAGAATGAGAATGCAATGAACCAATAATACTAGAACATATATTACAAATACATGTTAGAATATACTAAAATACATGAGGTTGATATGAAATTATTGAACCTCCATTATCTACGTTGCCTGCTAAAAGTCCATCTATGACTCTCTTTGTCCTATTACAACCGATACACATGAAACAAAATTTATGCTAGAATTTGGAATTTCCCAAATGATGTACACATAATTTAGTCATATGTGGACGACATTAATGTCAACATAGAATCAATAACCGATCTACTTAGAAGGGACATCCTATGGGGAAGAGATCGAAATTGCAAAGTCTGAAAAAAGCTGATGTATGACATTCATAGATATTTCAATCATTTCATTTCCTATGCGACGCCAGTCAGTATTCGGTTCCATGTCTTTTAGGATGATTATCTGTGAGCATCATCACACATTCAACCTATGTTCATAAGAAGATGAGATTATTGTCCACAATTATTCCTAATCTAAGTTTTTTTCTCACACCTTATAAACATTTCCTTATCTTAGAAACACGAAAAATGTACACTATATAAAATGTAACACAATCATCATACTTAACAAAAAAAATTCAATCATTGATCAATGAGAAAAATAAAACATATAGAAGGTATATGGCAATAAATATGGGAAATGGACATGGAATGGATGTAAAAGTACCTCAATTAATTTAAACCAGGGGATGCTCCATCCTCGGATGCTTGTTGATGTTTGAGAGAAGCAATTTGATTGAGTTCTTTAATGGTTGTATTGGTGTGAATAGAAATGATACTGTGGAGTTGGGTTTGGAGGAAGAGTGTAAGTATTGGGAAATGGGTGTCGTTGCTGATTGTTATTAACATGAGAAAGGGATGGGAAAAAATTTTGGTTCAAAATTTTGGGCCAAAATTTTGGTTCCCGCAAGAAAGTTCAGTTCAAACAACGTCGCAAACAGGTCACTTTTGGGTTCGTTTGATGCGACATAATCGCGATGTCGCACATAATTTTTTAAAAGTTTTGTAAAATACTCCCTATTAAGATTGTGGCCCCTTCTAATGACCCGTTTGTGCACATATTGGACCAACATTGTTCTAAAAATGTGAATATCAAAATGTTATCTCCAGTTTTACATTTCAACTTCTCCCACTTTCTTAGATGAACCTAATTGTAAAAATGAAAAAGTTCACCGGTTGTCCCAAACCCGACTCAGGTGGTCCCAAAAATAATTCACATCCATAGTCGAAGTTATACTAACCGAGGGTAATAAAGAAACTATTCTCATTTCACATATACTTCCAAAAGGTCTTCCGAATGACCCCATTTATACTTATAAATAATCACCTACAATTTATTCTAGAAAATGTACTAGAGCTTTCAAAAATGTGATGGATGGAATTCTATTATCGGTTTATTTTATAAGAAACCAAGAATATGAAATTTCAAGTGATTCTACGTGGTGGAAATTATCGTTCTCAAATTTCATGTGATTCTATGTGGTGGAAATTATCGTTCTAATAACGCTAATCGGAAGGATATTAATGGATTACTATAAAAATGAAGAACGATTACCCCGGTCTATCCGTACATAAACAAATCGAAACATTGTGGTCATGACTTGGTGAATCGGATAAGTGTATCTCCAATTTTGCATTTCAAGTTCTCCCACGTTTTTGGAGAAACCTAAGTGTAAAAATTTCAAAAGTACACTGAATGTATAAATATAATTAAAAACATGTATCCATTGTGTTTATATTTTTAAACATGTTAATGTAAATTCCTTACTGATTGTTCTCCACTAGTTTTCTTGCACCGAAACCAACTAGATTCACTTATGAAGGGAGACTTAATTCCTGGGTTGATATTATTCTTCCTTTCGAACATGTAATCCCTTACCAATTTCATTTTGAAATCTCTCCATTTTCACCAAAGCATCGTCTGGTATTCTTTTTCAATCTTGCCATATTATCATATTAGATCTCGAAGTCATATTGCATGGCCATCCATAGTTTTTCTTTGTAAACATCGTTAACATGAGGCCACGACTCGTCGAAGAAAATTTCTACCTTTGTCCTAGCAATCAAACCTATGTAACTAGACCACCAATATCTTTCCTCGCCTATGGCATTCCTGATGTGATCGAACTTCATAGGACATTTCTTGCCTTTCTCCACCATGTCAATCAATTTCTTACAAACTTTCCTACCTCTCCATTGTATGTCTTTTCAAGGCATTCAAATCCCCCCTTCTTTGGGTCGTTTCTTTTTATTGGGGTTAACAAGAACACATAATAAGTTTCCATTTATCGGGGTTAACAAGAACACCTAAAAAAATTACATTCAAACCTTTCCAGTAGACATTAAATAAACATTTAGGTTTTCATGAAATTGATCTTAACCATGAGAAAATGGTGGAATTGAAACATTTAATGTTATCTCCATATCAAATAACCTAAATGAAGAAGTTGCCTTATGTTGTACACCATATACACATATAAAAAATTACATCTTTAATGAAACCATAACACCCTACATGTATATATAGTCCACAATGTACAAGAAAGTAAATAAAAAGTAAGGCAGGTAGAAATAGCAAACACTCATTCAATAATACATCCCAAGGGATGTAACCACATTAACATTACAATCATCAGGTTGAAAAGATGGAAACTTACCACTGTTTCCATTCATGGAATCCCCTCCCATTATGCCCTCCTGTTTTTCCCTAAGTTTCTCCAATTGTGAATATGTTGGGGGTGGATTTAGGTGTGTTTGTTTCTTAATTTGTTGGAGGGGAAAGGAAATGTTAATGAAGAACATTGGGGACCTTGAAGGTGGAGGGCGCTATTTCGAGCAGTAAATGTGTTTTCAAAAACTTTTGAGGTTTTTTTACCAAGTATGGCCCATAAGGCTATTATCCCGCCATTACTTTGATGTCATACAAAATGTCGGTCGCGTGTAATTTAGGTAAACCTTGGTCAAAATTGGCCTAATAGGCCGTTTTATATTACTTTACGACATCGCAGATATGTCGCTCTAACCTCGGGACATGAGATAAATCTCACCATTTTGATAATTTCAAATGTTCATTATCATGTCAGTGGCCTGTCCATGGACCCAATGCCCCATTCCTCTTGAATGACCTACGTTGCTGACTATCCGGTCTGCACTCTTAAGCAAGAGGCTTTATGCGACTTCGCATTGTAGGATTTTATTCATTTTTTAAATATGCCAGTAGGACAAAATACATCTAATTTTATTAGTTACATAGTGATTCCATTTTCAACCTACTAGTTTACAACACTAATATGTGTGTCATGGTTTGAACATTGTCTTTTGGACGGTTATGATTGTTAAAGTCATGTAAATTCCTTACCGATATAATTCGAGGCCAAAACCCATAATGATGTAGCAATTACGTACTCCTTTATTTACACGGCCACGAATAGTTAACATCAATAAGTGAGTTATCAAGATGGATGAGGGTTTGACAATAACTCATTCAACAGCTAAGCGTGTTGAAGGTTAGTGAATGGGTTAGCCGTTCTTTTTCTAGGCATCACTAAATCAGGTCTTTCAATAAGATAAGGTTTCCTATTTAAATACAGTAATATTCATCCACATTTGATCCCCGAAAGTGAAAGAAACTAGCATAATCCAACAGAGGCTTCCACAACATCTTCTGATTAACCCTCGAATATCATCTACAAATTAGTGTAGACTACGTATTAGCACTTTAACAAAATTTATGGACGGAATTTCATTTTCTTTGTAATTCATATTTGTAATTTTGTGTGATTCTTGGAGGTGGAATTTATCTTTCTAATTAACAACACTCATCGTAAGGGTATTAATGGAATACTCATGAAAATTAGGGAAGAATACCATGGTTCCTTGATGCCTAATCGAAAAAACATGATTGTGACAATGTGATTTAGATATTGTGTATCTCTAATTTTGCATTTCGTCCACTCCCACCTTCTCAGAGGGACCTAAGTGTAAAAATTGTAAAGTTCACCGATTGTGTTAAAATCAATTCCGATCAATATGGATGTTAATAAAATTCTTGGACATTTATACATTTTAATTATTATCTCCTAACATACTATTAACCACTCTGAAGGTCAATTATGTTCGTTTTGGTCAAACGTGGGCCTAGTTTCTAAGCTAATGGGCTGAAATAGTGAGGCCCACTTTTAGGTAAGCCGATGTCTCTCATATGTAGCTAACATATCGCTATAATTAATTAATCCACGACGTTGCACATGCCGAGGTAAAATTCACACAGGTCAATTAAATTCGTTTTGGTCAAACAAAGGCCAATTGCTTCGGGAGTGGGCTGAATTGGCGAGGCTCACATTTAAATTAGCCGACGTTACTCCTGCGTTAGTCCAGTGTCGCTAGGGTCGACTAATACGCAACGTCACACTGGCCGATGCAGAATTCACATTGATTCATAAAAACTATATATGTGTATATATATATATATGTGGAGCCCACCTCATACATCATTTCAAACATTCAAGCTTCCCTCAAATTTCAACAGTCCTTCAATCCATTTTCTCAAAGGTATGGTTTCTGCATTCCATAGATTACTTTCATTTTAGTATCTTTACTTAAATTTGATATGTATATGGTGTATCAATGTCTTGTGTGTTTTTTGTTTTAAAATTCCTATGGATTAGGGTTTTATGTTCTAACCTGTCAACCAACCACTTTTTTAGAACCTTTGTTTACTCCAGTTTTCTTCTATTAAGAATACGTCTTTTAGGTTTGAATGTGACATCATTGGTCCTTTGAATTTCCTTCATTATGAGTGATCTTCTAGTGACATTGCTAATTCATGATTTTTGCTAATAATGCTTGAATGAGACGTTGCACCATACTCAGTTTAGCAATCAATTTTACTGAAGGGTTAGCGACGTCGCTTAGAAATGTCTACCATGCCATTACTTTAAAGTGACGTTTTAGTGACATCGTACATACATCTCGACCATGTCATAGTATGGATCGCCATGTAATTGTGAAGCCTAGCCGACTAAAAGGATTAATTGAACCAATTTATATCAAACCATTTTCTTTCAATCAAAATATTTATCATCCGTGAAAATATGAATTTCAGTAATCGTAGCTAACAACAATGGTTTGAGTAGCCGTTCCCTAATTGAGGTGAGCAATTTTTTAAAAAATATTTAAATTCCTTTTATTTGATTACATATTTTCTAATTAAATTTTCAAAATTTTCATTGACCAATGCAGATCCGTAGGACCTTCTCTCACGGTCTACATTCGGGGATGCCAATCCACACTTTGTCCGCACTCTTACTCAGATGAACATCGGTTCAATTCCGATTTTGGTAAGCCTTCCCCGTTACATATGCATTTTATTTTCAATTAAATTTTTCTGTATATTACTTTCATATGTACTAAATGTGGTTTTCCTTTTGTAATTCAGTACGTCCCAGACCAGATTGCAGAGCTTCTACCGACGTACAAGTTTTCTGTTGTTCTACGGCGGTACAAGTTTTAATGTTATTATTCTTCGCAGTAGATTTCACTGACTTTTGGACATTTGTATGAAATAAATTTATTCGAATTTGGAAAAAAATTATTTATATGTTTTTAATTTTCATTCTATAATCTATGTCTTGAATTTTATTCCAATGTTAATGAATCCTTAATATGTAACCCAAGATATGAACAATGAATGATGAATAATTCAAAGTAACCTTGAAATAATAATAATGCTGGTGGGCCTTATAAAATCATAATTAAATACTAGCCCCACATACATTTTAAAAGTCCATGAACACACACCTCGGGTCACGAAACTGTATGACAAACTCTTTGTAATTGAAAGGCATTGCCCTAGAAGTGCAAGAACTCCTCACCCTATTAGAAACCATCATCCTATACATAACATACACATTCGACGATACCAATGAAACTATACTCATTCATAAGCATGTTTATCCCACAGTAAAATGCATGAATATAATTAAAAACATGTATCCATTGTGTTTATATTTTTAAACATGTTAATGTAAATTCCTTACTGATTGTTCTCCACTAGTTTTCTTGCACCGAAACCAACTAGATTCACTTATGAAGGGAGACTTAATTCCTGGGTTGATATTATTCTTCCTTTCGAACATGTAATCCCTTACCAATTTCATTTTGAAATCTCTCCATTTTCACCAAAGCATCGTCTGGTATTCTTTTTCAATCTTGCCATATTATCATATTAGATCTCGAAGTCATATTGCATGGCCATCCATAGTTTTTCTTTGTAAACATCGTTAACATGAGGCCACGACTCGTCGAAGAAAATTTCTACCTTTGTCCTAGCAATCAAACCTATGTAACTAGACCACCAATATCTTTCCTCGCCTATGGCATTCCTGATGTGATCGAACTTCATAGGACATTTCTTGCCTTTCTCCACCATGTCAATCAATTTCTTACAAACTTTCCTACCTCTCCATTGTATGTCTTTTCAAGGCATTCAAATCCCCCCTTCTTTGGGTCGTTTCTTTTTATTGGGGTTAACAAGAACACATAATAAGTTTCCATTTATCGGGGTTAACAAGAACACCTAAAAAAATTACATTCAAACCTTTCCAGTAGACATTAAATAAACATTTAGGTTTTCATGAAATTGATCTTAACCATGAGAAAATGGTGGAATTGAAACATTTAATGTTATCTCCATATCAAATAACCTAAATGAAGAAGTTGCCTTATGTTGTACACCATATACACATATAAAAAATTACATCTTTAATGAAACCATAACACCCTACATGTATATATAGTCCACAATGTACAAGAAAGTAAATAAAAAGTAAGGCAGGTAGAAATAGCAAACACTCATTCAATAATACATCCCAAGGGATGTAACCACATTAACATTACAATCATCAGGTTGAAAAGATGGAAACTTACCACTGTTTCCATTCATGGAATCCCCTCCCATTATGCCCTCCTGTTTTTCCCTAAGTTTCTCCAATTGTGAATATGTTGGGGGTGGATTTAGGTGTGTTTGTTTCTTAATTTGTTGGAGGGGAAAGGAAATGTTAATGAAGAACATTGGGGACCTTGAAGGTGGAGGGCGCTATTTCGAGCAGTAAATGTGTTTTCAAAAACTTTTGAGGTTTTTTTACCAAGTATGGCCCATAAGGCTATTATCCCGCCATTACTTTGATGTCATACAAAATGTCGGTCGCGTGTAATTTAGGTAAACCTTGGTCAAAATTGGCCTAATAGGCCGTTTTATATTACTTTACGACATCGCAGATATGTCGCTCTAACCTCGGGACATGAGATAAATCTCACCATTTTGATAATTTCAAATGTTCATTATCATGTCAGTGGCCTGTCCATGGACCCAATGCCCCATTCCTCTTGAATGACCTACGTTGCTGACTATCCGGTCTGCACTCTTAAGCAAGAGGCTTTATGCGACTTCGCATTGTAGGATTTTATTCATTTTTTAAATATGCCAGTAGGACAAAATACATCTAATTTTATTAGTTACATAGTGATTCCATTTTCAACCTACTAGTTTACAACACTAATATGTGTGTCATGGTTTGAACATTGTCTTTTGGACGGTTATGATTGTTAAAGTCATGTAAATTCCTTACCGATATAATTCGAGGCCAAAACCCATAATGATGTAGCAATCACGTACTCCTTTATTTACACAGCCACGAATAGTTAACCTGGATAAGTGAGTTATCAAGATGGATGAGGGTTTGACAATAACTCATTCAATAGCTAAGCGTGTTGAAGGTTAGTGAATGGGTTAGTCGTTCTTTTTCTAGGCATCACTAAATCAGGCCTTTCAGTAAGATAAGGTTTCCTATTTAAATACGGTAATAGTCATCCACATTTGACTAGAGTAGGTTAGATACCAGTCAGTTCTACAACTAAGATTGCTGCAAGCCAGTAGAGTAGCCGATGTTCTTCTAAGCCTAACGATATTGGCTCTTTCAATTACACAACGATTAGGGTTTCACAATATCTTTTTTTTCTGCCAATATGGTTTAAGGTAAAACATGATAGCCAATCTCATATGAGTCCTAACTATGTAGCAGTATCATTGATCACAAACTGTTTTACTAAAAACCCATGATCTACCAACCTCATTACACATTTAAGGGTTTTACAATTACCCATCTGAAGGTTAAGATTGGTGATGCCTGTTTATAACCGTTGGCATTTGATTGCTTCTTGTATCCATTTCAAGCAATTACTTCATATTTTCATTTTAGGAGGACGATTGGTTAACCCAATTACCAGAGTCAGTTTTCGAGCCCTGCCCTATCGTAAGTCTAGATAACATCCCTACTTGTATAAGCAGGGTAATCCATTTCATCTCATTATTAGTCAAGCATCTTACACAAGTACGTGTTTGACAAAAATCTGTTTGATTCAGAAGAATTAGGAGGTCCGGTCATAGTCATATTTTATTTTATTTTTGTTTCCATATTTTATAATTAATTGTACTCCAGAACACTATTTCCATGCTATTAAATTGGGCCTATCATTTGGGATCACATAAACTTATTTTAGGCTGAAAGCACCATAAATATGTATGACGTCACGTACAAGTTGGATACATGTCGGTTAGGTCGACACACATGTGCAAAATTAGATTATGTTATCTACACCCACTAAGGTTCAAGCCTGTTTTGTTATAACCATTGGGTTGATTATACAAATTGGCCCAGGTTCATTTATGTGTAAACTCGCAAATATGTCGATTAGCCTACAGTCTTGTCAAATTAGTGATGGATATCACATATTGAAAATTCATATCCATTTGGTACAAGCTCGCCAAAAATTGACTGGTCCACAGTAATCCCCTTCCTTAGTATATATGAATAGCTATGTCACCCATCTTTCGTTCACATTATCGTCCTTTGTTAATTAAGCTGTGATATTGCAAGGTTGGTTTAAATGACACCATTTGTGACACAATATATAAACTGCTTAGATCAACCACATCACATTCTCATACCTCAACGTCGTACCCAAACTGATGCTTCTGGAAAAAATGGTTCAAAAACCGTCAAATTTATCAAGAAACTGCACATCCATATATAATCTGCCCCAATATAGCCAACCTATTCCCGTTTAACAAATCACTGTTTGATTTAGTTCGAAGAGCACCCCATGAAAAAACAAACCCTGGTAAAAAATGATTAAGTGATTAATTCAAATGTTTGTTTGCTTCAATTTACTTATTTCCATCCTAATATGCTGCTATCACTTCAACATGAATGAATGTGGTATTTGATTTAGTTCTTCGCCATTTTTTAGTTTATGGGGTTTCATTTTTTAGGGTTTGAATTTGTCATTTTAGGCTTAGGGGCAGTGTCTGGTGTTTTTTGTGCCCAAAACACGTGCATGATGTTAAAGTCGCATTGTTTAAACCTATTTAGTTTGCTTTCAATGGCATTTTGGACCATTCGGGTACACTTTGCACACATATTCAGCTTCATCAATATGACGTGTGATGTCTCATATTCATACCTATATATATATATGCGACTTTGCAGCTAAAATATCACTCTAGTCATCAGTTCGGCGGAGTATATGCGATCTCGGTCAAAACTTAAATTTCAGTCATTGAATGGTCTTTCTGACTAACCTTCACATATTTTATTGTTCAATAGATATCCCCATTGAAGAAAATCACGAAAAAGGGCAAGGTAAAATGATAGAGTAAGTACCTCCCGCTCCAAAAGGCGAGGACTGTTGACGTACCTTCATTGCCTACATTCAATTTCACCGAGAAAAATGAGAAGCGTTATGAAATTGTGCGGAACAGAAGGGTGAAGGAGGTTAGATGCATGCGGCCCGAGGACATGGAACGGCTCCACTTGGACATCTTCCTACAACATTCAAACCTTCGAGAATGGTGGAATTGATTTGCTTTGACAAGCCAACCTACGAGATAAAGGTCAAGGAGTTCTACTCCAATTTTGAGCATCTAACCAACACAAACTACAAAAGAAGAGTGAACGATGTGACCATGGTGCTGACGTCGAAGGTGATCAATGAGGAAATTGGTTGCACCATTGGAAGAGATGATTAGCCAGATGTTGTGCTGATCCAAGTATACTACAGGGACTCGTGGCCTCCTAGGGCCAACGAGGATAATTTTACGAGGACCCTCAACCCCAACCATATGGTCAAGAAGTACTTCAAGATTAATGATGGAAATGGGTTCATCACACTGAGGTCCGTCAAGATTTATGTACTGGAACTTGAAGAGAAGATGGTGTAAAACATTATTGTACAATTTCTTGTACTGACCAGACATTCTTTTGAGTGCACTATCAACTGTACCGTCTTGTACTACCACATCACGGAGAAGAAGGTAGTTCACCCGAGTTACACCATCATCAACGAGATGCACTCGTTGTTCCTCACTCTGGATCCATCCTTATGGAAATGTCATCACTGTCCTATTGGAGAAGCAAAGTCTGAAGATCAAATAAATTGTCAAGATGCAGTTGAGAACTATGATAGGATCTACTTCGACAAGAAGCATTGTCATTGGGAGGTGTGGATGTGGGTTGATCGCAACGTCCCCAAGGGCAATCTTGATGTACCTACCCAGCCCGGTCACGATGGTACTCCATAGACACCCGCAGTAACACATCCTCAAGCCGCCACTCCTGTCCCATGGTCGGGTACAAAATTCCATTTATTTCCAACTCATTCTAATTTTTTATTATTTTAAATTGTAACCTTTTTATGACATTAACGATCCTTTAATTGTTCACATAAAGGACTGAAGCGCAGCGCATGAGACATAATCATGAGGGACTAGGCAGAGACAAAGGATCTAGCGCATCACACAAATGCCATGTACGCCAGGTGATGATAGAGTTGTGGACCTGAAGGAAATGTTTGTTAGTGCTATGAACACACCTCGTATGGACCCCAAGATGGCTAAAAATGATCATGAAGAACACCCCTTTGAGGATGAGGTCTTAGAGGATGAGGAATAGATCACGATGTATGAGGTAAAAAACCCATGGGATCAGGACGATGGGATATCCAAAGTGAAGATGAAATGGACTTCAATGGTGATGAGACCAAGACCAAGTTGGGAGGCCGCCGCCGTGCCTCTCAAAGATAGTATTTATATGCCCCAATTGCGGCTATACTACTAGAAAGTAGATAGTGTCAAGTCAGGGTCGTCCACGGAGAAGAGGGATACTCCTAAGCGTTTACACATATAAGGGTGAATATAAGCCTATTTATATATATACATAGATATAAA
>JAULKK010299742.1:0-12663 GCA_032355705.1 Rubia peregrina
TATATGCATATGCAAGGCAAGTTAAAATAATCAAATGTAAAGTTAGATTCATAATAACTTCAACCAAATAGCAAATAACGAATTAACTACCAAGTACTAACAACAATACAAGAATAATATCAAGTTTCAAAAGTCCCTAGTCTTGACAAAAAACACATTAAAAAACAAAAAAACATATTAGTTCCTAAGAACTATAATCTTAGACTTTAAACTTAAAAGTTAAAAATTCAAGTTTAAAGATCATCAAGGAAAGTCTTAGACGGCCGACCGAAGAGAGCCGTTGACAAGGATAAGTGGAGAGAGTCTTAGATGGCCAACTGAAGGATAGAGAAGCAGCGGACGAGCCGACGAGGACAAAATAAGAAGGATAGGGTTTCCTTTTCTATATTTTTGAGCTTTTAACTTGAATGAACTTTTTTTTAATTAAATGTTTTTTTATTTAAATGGGGTTTTTAGCAGCCCAGTGCATCAAAGCCATGATGCGCTGCATCGGAGCGCATCGGATGTGAAGCGCATCAGAGCGAATAGCATCCGATGCGGCCACATCATGTAAAACTAGTGCAGCAAAGCAACTGATGCGGGGATGCAGCGCACCAGAGCGAATTATGCGGGCGTATCGGAGCGCATTTTAAAATCAAGGGAAGAACCATTTCATCTGTTTTGGATCAATTGTTTTTTTACCTCGACACCCTTGTATATTGTTTAAAAAACAAATACGACGTGAGGTTATTTGAATGTAGAGAGTGCTTCGTCGGGTTAGTGCAATTTTTTTAAAGCAAAGAATCGAGCACTTATATCATCACAGATGGTTGGAGGTTTGAGCCACCTACAAAAAAACGTGTCAAATTGTGAACATTCATTACAACCTCCTAAGGACTTTCATTATGTGTTTTTTTAATACCATTGCTAACATTATAATGCTACTAAGAAGTTCGTAGTCTTGGGGGGACGTTTGGGATTTTACGGATGTGATAAAATATTATCTTGTAGTCTGTCCGTACACAGACATGTGTGGATGCTCATTTTCTTGCATATGCCATTGCTTCATGGATAGCAACGAGCTTAACTTGAACATCAGAAAATGCTTGAAAGTTTCGTGAACCATACCAGCAGTCTCTTCTGTCTCCTTTAGATGCATACCATGCTGCTGCGACATTAGCATTTTTTAATCTGTATGTTATGTCTGTGTTGACGAGAGTCACTATTGTAGATAGGGTTCAAGTGACCGTCCTGAGAATGTCATATTAGTTGTATGTCCCCTACCTTTACCTGCTTGGGTTCCACTATCTGTGATTGGCGCTTCATTTGCTCCAGATCCCCCTGCCTACGTTGGGGTCTACTATAGTCCTTGTTCATGTTGCTTCTTGCTCATGTTCCTCCATTTGGGTTTCTTTGATGATTGCTAAGACCGTTTCTACAAAGACTTGTTGTTGCTCTATTGTTGCTTTGTTCCTGGCGCACCAGACGCCCAAATGGTGATACATGTGAGGCGGATGTCATCATCATGAGGAGCTGTCCCGAACCATTCTCTTAGCCAGTCTATGAGCAAGATCAGAATGCCCTGTTGGAAGTCAAATCCCAGTCTTGAGGTTCTCCAGACTCTTCTCGCTAAGTGACACTCCAATTTCATGTGTGTGAGTGCTTCCGAATGAGAGTGTCACAGTTGACAGATGGGCAAGACTTCCAATTTCCTTTTCCTGAGTGCCTGTCCTGTTGGTGCATCATTTTGTGCAAGTCTCCATACCAAAAATTTTACTTTCTCAGGGATCTTGGCATTCCACAGTTTTTCCCATAAATGTATATCACGGGTGGTTGAGTTCCCCGAAGAGGATGAGCATGAATGTTTTGAGCTGTCCCTTATATTCCAAGCTTCATGGTACACACGTTTAACTGTACATTTTCCTAGCCCTTCATTGTCCCAGAATTGGTAGTCCTTGATGCCGATGGGGGGGCATAGGGGATGTGGATTCCTGCAATATTGTTTTCTACTTCTTGGCTGAAGAACAGTCTCAATAAGGGCATTCACCATTGCTTATCATTGTCGATCAGGTCACTCACTTTGAAACCAAGTTGGGGTAGCAATTGTCTCTCATACCTTATTGGGTTAGTATGATTTGGGATCCACTCATCTTGGATGTTGATTCTGCTTCCGTCAACCACTTGCCATTTGAGCTCCGTGTTGATAAGGTCCCTGGCCCATAGGATTCCTCTTCAGTCCCACGTTGCGCCTTGCTTCACTTTAACCTTCTGGAAGTCTTGTTTGTTGCATTACTTGTTGAGGAACAGCTTGGAGAAGAATGAAAGTTTATCTGTGATTAACTTCCACGCTAGCTTGCCGAACAGGGCTTCATACATTTGTTCTGTAAAGCGCATCCCTAGACCCCCTTTCCATTTCAAATAGCACATTGACTCCCAAGACTTCCAATGTAGACCTCTTCCATCCATATCACATGCCCAGATAAATCTAGTGAAGTGGCTATCAATTTTTTTGCCGACAGTGGATGGTATTCAGAAAGTGCTTAGGGTGTATTGGGTTGTTGAAGCTATGGCATGCTTTCTTAGGGTAATCTTACCCTTGAAAGAGAGGTCCCCAGTCTTCCAAATAGACGTCTTTGCCTTAACTCTTTGAATTATTTTCTTAAACATTCCTACCTCTGGTCCTGAAAAGTCCATGTCATGGCCTAAGAACTTTTCCTTGAGTAGGTCTGAGAATATTCTTAAGGTCTGGATGAGATGTTCCCTCGTTCTTGTCTCTCTATTTGGGCTGACTAGAAGAGAAGACTTTTGGAATTTGATCCTTTGGCCGGAGTATGCCGCAAAGAGGTTGAGTGTCTGTGCAAGTTTTATAGATCCAGCTTGTGAAATGTTAAAGAAGAGGACGCAGTTATCTGCGAACATAAGGTGTGAGACTGGTTGGACTAAGCGTCCAAATTTCACTCCTGGGCAAACACTCTGGAAGTTGTGGGAAGCTATCATTGACGAGAATGCTTCCTGACATAGGATGAATACAAAAGGTGAGAGTGGGCATCATTGTCTAAGTCCCTGCTTCGGCTGAAAGGCTCTGGAGTTCGTCCTATTGAGGTTGATGGTGTATGTGACGGTGGTGACACATGCTATGACCCACCGTGTCTATCTGTCTAGGAAGCCCATTTGAAGGATATTTTTTTCTAGAAAATCCCAATAAACACGGTCATACGCCTTGCTCATATCAATTTTCATCGCCACAATAAGCTGTTTGCCGTTCTTCTTCTTCTGGATGAATTCAATGAGTTTGTGCGCTATAAGGGAGTTTTCAACAATGGATCTTCCTTGCACAAAAACTGATTGATTTTCTGAGATAAGGAACCCCATTACTTTTTAAATTCTGTTTGCTAGGATTTCAACAATGATTTTGTAGATGACATTGCATAAGCTTATCGGTCGTAGATTTGTCGGCTTCTTTGGACACTTTTTCTTTGGGATTAGGATGAGGGTTGTGTGTTTCCACTCCGTGGGCATACAAGTGGTTTGGAAAAATCTTTGGACTGCTGATGTTACTTTATCCCCCACTTCAGACCAGTAGTGTTGGTCGAAACCCGGTGGTAGACCATCCGGCCCAGGTGCCTTCCATTTGCCTATCTGGAAAATGGTGGCTTTTATTTCATGTGGTGTTACTGGGCATTCGAGTTGTTTCTGCTGGCTGAAGTTCACCCCCTTGGTAATGAGATTCAGGATATCCTGCATAGTTGATTGTCCAAAGGCATCTGTAGGCATAACAAAATCTGTGACAAAGAAAGCGCTTACGTGGTTGTAGACTAGCTGTTGGAGATCATCTTGATTTGAAGTCCAAGTTCCTCCCTCATCCTTGAGTTGAGTTATGTATTTCCTCCCTTTTTTTATGCCCATTGGTGGAAGACCTTTATGTTTCTATCTCATTCGATTATCCATATGGACTTCACTCTCTGTTTCCAGTAGTCATTCTGCATAGTGAGGAGTTCCTCCAGCTCCATTGTCTTCTCGCACATGCCGTCTACATGTTTCCTTTTTTTTACTCCCAGTTCTTTCTCCACCCTCTTTATTCTGTACTCTAATCTGCCCACATTTTCTTTAGCGCAATTGTGCAGTCTTATCGTGGTCTCCTGCACTTTCCTGTTAAAAGATGATTTAGGGGCAGTTTAGTTTTTGTGTGGCCGATTGATCTCCAAACACGTTTGACTAGCTCTTTGGTGTGTTTATATCGGACCCAGAAGGATTCAAATCTTCCGACTCCAATATCGCTTCGGGCGCTATACCTGGGGTGGGTATTGATTGTGAGTGCCCCATGGTCAGACCTCATTATTGTGTGGTTGGTTAGGCAGTACTTTTTGAACAACGACGTTCATTTTTCATTTGAGAATGCTCGATCTAGACTCTCT
The DNA here is from genome assembly GCA_032355705.1 of Rubia peregrina. Taxonomy (NCBI): domain Eukaryota; kingdom Viridiplantae; phylum Streptophyta; class Magnoliopsida; order Gentianales; family Rubiaceae; genus Rubia; species Rubia peregrina. The sequence continues at coordinate 4,395 of JAULKK010299742.1, forward strand.
AGTACGTGTTCATTGCATCCCCTTCCATTGGACCAAGTAAACCATTGACCATTGTTTCTGAGCTCAGTAATGTTTGCGTTCCTGAGTAAACTCTTAAGATCTTCAGCATCCCGTGTTGTTACCGGTCTCTCACCTGACTTGTCTTTCCTATTTAATACTTGGTTGAAATCCCCAGTGATGAGGACTGGAAGATTGATATTTTGCAGGACTGTATTATGTTATCCCACATTGATTTCCTTTGAGGTCGGTTTGGGTGGTCGTACACAAGTATCAACATCCATTCATCGCTTTGGTCTTTCGTAATTTTACAACATACAAAATTTTGGCAGCATTTGACTTCCGATACTATAATATATGATGACCAGGAAACACAGAGCCCGCCACTTGCTCCTACAGAATCTACTACATCCCAACTGGTGAAATAAATTCTACCTAGCCACTTACTAACTTAACTATAATCACAGTTAATTTCCATTAAAACAAAAAATTGGGGTTATAGTGGTTGATGGATTTGTTTTATAATTTTACTGTTAGAGGATGCGTCCGTCCTCTGTAGTCCCAACTAAGTAGATTCATGTACCTCAAGGTGGTTGTTATGGCCCAATCACCGAAGTACCACAACTATGTCCTCCTGTCTCCTGCAACACAGTTTGTATCACTGTTTCAACCGCTCTGGCTGTAACTATCACCAGTTCCCCTTACTCTGTTCCACGACTTTGGTCATTCTCTGGAACATTGAGAGTTTTTGGTGAAGTTGGTCCTCTTCCTGTTCTTCCGTGCATCTTTTCTTGTTGAAAACAATTACTTCAAGCTCCTCTTGTAATTGTCTTTTCCTTTTAACTCCTAATCCTTCTGTCACTGACATGAATTTTGAAACTGCCCATATGATGGCCTTTTTTTGCATGTGTACCTGCGCCAGATTGCCATTCCCCTGGTTGGTCATTGACTCATGCATAACCGTTAATTTTGGCCAGACTAACGCTTCCCTGCTAGGTCCCGCTATTCCTTGATTTTCCTCTTCGGTGATTTTCAGCATCCTAACTCTTTCCATATTTTTCTCAATGAGGATCCTGGTTACAATAGTTTGTTTGGTTGGGGTAAGTATGAGGTTTCCTCTCATTCCGATAATTCGAGTTAGTGTGTGCTGATTTCCTTGCCACTGGATATTTGTGCAAAGAAAATTGCTGCTGGGAACAGAAGAAACTGGACTTGAACTTGGGCCCATTTCCCTTGGGCCGGATGAATTGGTCAACTTGGTTGATGTCCCACTTGTTTCCTCTTTGGATATATTTTTAATACCCAAAACCCCATTCCCTGCTTCACCCTTTTCCTCCAAACGCACATCCGCCTCCTCCTTCATTTTTTGATCGGTCATTCCATTGAAGCTATCTCTGGCCAACGCTCCACCCACTCCGATCGCTTCCTTCTTCGACCGCTTACTTGTTCCAAGATCACCAACACGATCATCTATTTACTTGGTGTCATTCCTTGTATCATATAATTCCATCTCACAGAAACAGAGTCCTATGTGAATGTGTTTGACCTGGGCGAAATTGGCGGTCAGTCTCCGCTAGATGAAGATGCTCCGACCATAGCCCTTGGATCCTGTTGACCGGTGGCCTAGTAATCGGAGGTTGGGTCCTTCTCAACCAGAATCGACAATGAGATTAAATCGGTGTTTGGGTGTGACCATTGTCTCGATTGTATGATTTTTTCCATTGTCGTGTTCCTCTCCAGGTCTCCTTATTTCTTTTCCCGGTAAGACCACACAAGGAGACACCGTCTTGCACATGATTGAAGCAACCCCTTGTTGCACATGTATGAAATTGGGCTGACCCATATCCATTCTTTTCTCCCTAGTTGGTTCTGTGTTTTTTTGGGATATGGCTTGTGTTTTGGAGTTGGGTTTATGTTTGATTGGTATGTGGGCTGCTTGGTAATGTTGTTTGGCTATTTTTTCCTCCTTATTTAAGTTGGGTGTATTTATTTTTGGCTTTGGTGGGGGCATAATAGATTTGTTTAAAATGGTGAAATTCTGGTTGACTGAATTGTGTTGGTTTAGTATTTTGTGAGTCAATAATTGTGGTGGGTTAAGTGTATGAATAGTTTGGGTAATTGGGCTTTTGAAAACTTCAGTTGGTACTGGATCAAAAAAGAAAGATTTTGGGCTTAGGGTGTTACATGTGGGACCTGAAATGGATGGTGTCTGTGATTCATCAATTTTTGTACTTCCTTGTTATATACATCTCCCGACAGCATTAAACCCATACCCCTTTCTTCATATAACACTCTTCCTTCTTCACTGCGGGTAATTTCTCCATGACGTCCCTTTTTTAGCCATCATAAAGGTTTGCCTCAACCCATTTTTTCTTCCCAAGTTTTCCAATATTTTCATCATTGCTATCTAGTGATGGGATGTGATGATGATGATACCCGCTAGGCTCCCCTTCATGTATTGTAGAAAGTTCATTTCCTTCATTATCCTCCTGTTCTGAGTCTTAGCTTGGGAACTGTGAGATTGATGTGCTGCTCGGTTCATTAATAACAATGCCCTTCCTGTGGCGTGGACGAATATTCCTCTTTCTATTGTGATGATGAGGTGACTTCTCCATCTTTGATTTACCTTTTCCCAAAAAAACCACCTCCATTTTTTCCCTTTAAGAATGGTGTCAGTAGGAATATTTCCTATGATGACACTCTGGATATTCATGGTGATATCGCTCTCATCACCCGAAACACCAAATTGAATGCTAAAGCCCATGTCAAAATTGAGGCCATCACTTTGGTCAAGATGAGACCCAAAAGTTAGATCTTTCGAAAATGCCCCGTTGGCGAGGATTGGTTCAGTTACTGTTCCATCTGAAAGACTGAAAATTTTGAGTTCCACCTTGTTGTTGGGAAGGCGTGGCATGACATTTTCTTGAGGAAGAATGTACATTCTCCCCTAGTAATCGTGTATTCTTTTGTAAGGATCTCACCATTTTGCCTTCTATATGTCTTATTATGGTAATACTGTTTACTTAATTTTTATGATCTTTGTGTTGAGTTTGTTGTGGGGGTGGTGATGGGTTGGTATCCTGCATGTCCACGTCCGAGAGTCGACTTGGTGAAATTTGATCATTTTGCTCATAGTCTTCCCAAAAATCAGGGACCTCTGGCAGATTGAGTAATCATTCCCTTACTTTGGCTAGACCTTGAAGATAGATTTGATTAATATCATTTTTCTTGGGCTATTCTTGGTGGGGTAAGATCCTCCGGTTCTTCTTCGTGTTGGTTTAATCCCTAGGGGCTCTCTGGATTATATTCTTCCTCTGCCTCTTCGAGTTCCTCTGGAGTGGGATATATCTCCTCCTCATACTTGAAACCATCCACGAATGCATTTTTGGCATATGCAGCAACTAGAGTGCGTTTGTGTGGAAATATTGGGGGGGGGGTACCTTGTGAATTTCTGCAGCGGCATATTCCTATGTACACGGACATCAGGTGTGTAGAGCTCCTCCGAGAGGTCTCTATATATTTCAAGTTACAGGTCTGGTCCCACTGCTGTAAATCTTTCATAATGTGATGTTCAAGTGCTTGTATATCCTGCCATTGGCACTGGGAATAAGTATGTCCCCACAACGCCCACACATTTTTGCACTCTTTCGTTTCCAATGGTAATCTGAACATTTCGCCCCTTCTTAGCTTCAACCAGAAACGAGAGGCTTCAGAACGAGAGTCTAAACTCGGATGCTTACGAATTCTGCATGTTCCAGCACCCTTCCTCCAAATTCCACATCTTCCGCATCTCCAACAACTATTGCAAACTTTTTAATGGTATTTCTACCAAAGTATTCCACGGTGAGTCCATAAATGTGAATCCAAATGAGAGCGTTGGTAACCCTCACGTGTGATAAGGACATCTTTGGGATTAGTCTGTTCAATGCCATGAGTACACCCGCTATATTCACATGTCCATTATGTAGCATTGCATGAAGCTTTGATTTTTGGTCGGACTGAATGGCGTAAAACTTTCCATTCTTTGCTATGTCATGGACTCCTTCTCCCCAATAATTTGAGATGAGAAGCAGCATCCTTGTCAAAGAAAAATGTTTGTAGTCAAGAAAATATCCTATAAGACAATTTTCAAGGAAACTGAGACCTCTTTGATACTCGTCCTCATCAGGTCTGAAAATGACCCCTCTCCTGGGTGGTAGATGGGTAGATGTGATGAGTTCGTCCCTAAAGAGCACATCCCTTCTTTCTTTTGAGTTCTCAGAGCCATCTCGCGATGCTTTAGACCTGTGCTCCTCCCTGACCATGTTTGCCATGTTGCCCGTATTTGTGTGTTGATGCTGAAAGTTGTTCACTGTTTTGGTGTCTTGTGTTTATGCTATTTTCCACTATCATTTTGTGTTTGCAAATCTTCTCAGCTTGTATAGTGGCCTGTAGAGTTGGGTGGGCCTGGGTTTGTCAAGGTTTTTCTTTAAGTTTTGTGTTTTCTCATGTGTTTGTGTCGTGAAATGCAGGGTTGTGTTGATTTTTAAGGTGATGTTGGATGGGTGGAGATTGAAGATTTGGTTTACACAGAGGTTACTGCTAGCAAGTGCTCCTTGTTGGAGAATATTTGAGAGCTCTCAAGTTAGAGAGAGAGAAATCATTGAATAAGATGTCACTTGCATGAAACATGACTTGAAAGTTAGTGCAAATTTTTCATGAAACATGACTTGAAAATTAGGAAAAACAACTTGGATGGTTATTGGACTATAACCATTGCTCTTTTTTTACCCTCAATTATTTTTCACGTTGTTTATTTTTTTAAAAAAATCATTCAATAATGTTGGAAAAATTTCAAACTAGCGATTACAATAAGTGAAATTGACATCCAATCTAACTAAATTCAAGCAATAACTAACATATTGCAAGGATATTTAAATTACATGTCAATCAATCTGACTGTCTGTACTATTACAAATTAAAGATTAGGGATATTAACTCGCTTCCTGCGAAATCCACGTCCATTTAGTAGAGAGGAGCGTATCACGCATCAAACTCACTATGCCAAATATGGATATTCTATTATTGTAACACCACTTGATCCAACTATGATACGATCTATGTTGTTCAAACTGTAAACAACTTGAAAACACAGATATGACAGATCCAAATTAATGGAAACCCGAATATAAAACTACAAACAAAATTACGAACACACGATCTGTACAAATAGATCGAGAAAAAAATATCGATGCAAACAACTAAATTGAGTTATCGTCACAAATACAACGATTTAATCGATCAAATAGAAAAACAGACTAATGTGTGGAAATAAATCTAACACCTTTTCCCCATCTTCCCATGATTGGAAGACGGGGAAAGAAGGTTGACGAAAATTAACTATTGTAGTAATACAAAAGTATATTAATTAACTTTGTTACTTTTTCTGTCCCAACCAAACTTGCTTGTGACAAATAATTTTTCTTGGATTTTTACAATAGGGGAAATTGAACTCTTTCTCTCTCTAAAAAGAGTTTTGCAAATTTTGGTAATAGACGTCATGCATTTGGCAAGAAAATAGGGGGTTTCCTGGGTTTTCTTCATTTCAAATTTTTACTCTTCTATTTGGACAAGGCAATCAGAATATGCTAAGAGAATCAGAAGATCAAGAGCTTTCTCTAGGCATAAGAATTTGGCACATGCAATAATATTTAGTATGTTCAGCATATTACTAGAGTGAAAACATCAATCAACGTTTGGAGATTGGCAGAAGTTGAAAAGCTCTCGGGCTAAAGGCTACAACAGGTTAAAGACGTGCTCTTGAAGAAGGAGAAGCAATCAAATATTTGCTAGAGAAGTCTAAATGTTTATGCAGAAAAGATGTGGAGTTATACTGGGAGTAAAAGAATTGTTCCAATCAAGACAAGTCTGAAAGAAGCTTAATTTCCGACTACATAGTAAATATGGAAAATGGAAACGGTGCAATCATGGGAGATTCAGAGAATCAAGAAAAGGATTTGAAGGCAGAAAATAACAAGAGAAGACGAATAGGTTCTGGCAGAGAAGGATCTATAAATACTAGGTTATTCCATGCCATAAAACGCACAACCAACTTCAGAAGTTCAGACTCTGAATATGAAACCCTAACACAAGAACAGAAGATGAGCGATGCTTCTTCACTTCCCTAGTCAGAAGATTTTTTCACTCCTCCACACTCTGATTTTTTGGAGGAATACAAAGAACCCGTTGTGCCTTACATTGATCCAACCACGGTCAATATGACTACAAGGAAAGGCAGTGTAGTAAGAATAAATCAGGAAGACATTGAGGAGATGAATTAGAATTGTCTGCTTGGATACTAGTTGGATGGCATGGATGTTAGTGCTGAGAGGCTCAATGAATATTTCAGCACTTATTGGAGCATCACGGCCTACGTCCAACACCGTTACAAGAACTTTTATTTGGTGAAATTCAAACCAGAGAAGAAACTTTAGCTGCGCTGCATAGAAGCCCTTATTTCACGGTTGTGGGATTTCTTGCACTCAGAAGATATGGCGCATGAATGTCCATGAGAAGGCACAGGGTGGAAACGATTAAAATTCCTATCCAGATACATGGAATATTAGGTAAATGTTTTTCTCCTATGGATGCTATTAAAAATAAAATTATGCAGGTGATAATATCGATGTAGACATAGATTTATGACCTAGATTGAATCTTAAGTATTTGCGTGCTAAAATGTGGATAACCCCTGGAGCTCTTTCGATTCCTGGTTTCTTTGTTGATTTGATTAATGGAGCTAGGGTTTGGGTAGATGTAAGATATGAAAGGTTGCATAAGTTCTGTCGTAGATGTGGTTTCATAGGACATACATGTTAGAGGTGCCCGATAACAAATGATTAAGACTTAGAGTATTACATTGATAGCCACATTCAAGCTCACAATGCAGCTAGGGTTCACAAATAGCTCATGATCCAAATAAGGAGATATTCCCATCCTCCCTAAGATCTCATTCACAGAGGCAATCAAAGAGGAATACCAGGATTCATGATGGTTATAGGGATTAAAGATGTGAGAGATATAGTAATCTACAGGATGATCAAGTGCAAGAAGGTTTTCTAATCTCGATGGAAACTGATAATCACCTCCCCCAATAGGCTTGTGTGGGACAAGGTGGTGCTAATGGAGGAAATAGATGTGGCAGTGGTGGACTTTCAAATGATGGGAGTGCTGGTCTATCTCATCTAAGGTTTGATCCTTATTTTTGGGGCTAGGAATCAACAACCACCACCAGAACAAACTCCTTAAGAGCCACAGCAACAATATCCAGATTTGCCTAATGGCTATTTACCTAATGGTTATGTAGAGGATGGTGGTGCTATGGGTTTTAACGTGGATGTGGTAGAGGAAAATCATATTGCAGTGGAACAAGGAAACACAGATTAATTTGGCATAATGGATGCACTGATGAAGGAAGGTAACAAAAATGTGGTGATTCTAGCTCAACACATTAAGATGATGGAGATTAGGTATTCATTTAGCACAAGTGACGGTTCTGACAGCAACATGGGTCTCACTAATTTTTCAAGAAAGCTCACTCTGGATCCGCTTCAGGAATAGGAGAATGAAGATCAAAGTACAACAACTGCTGAATTTCTCAATCTAAGCAGAATTAACATTGGAGATGAAGCACAACTAATCAACCAAAATGTAGGAAATCAAGCAATGGCAGAAGTAAATGAAAACCATGAGGTAACAAGGAGAAGGAGCAAGAGACTAATGAAAATAAGGCTAATGGAGAAAAATCGTTGTCCCCTCTCAAAAGGTGATTAAAAAAGAGAAAGACTGTGGTGGAGTATAGAAATATGTTTTCAACACAAAAAGGAAGCAAAGATAGATGGATTTGGGGAAAGGAAATGTGTCTCAACAAGAAGAAAACGAAGATGTTCAACTTAATCATGAGGCACCAATAACCTATGATTGGAAGGCAAATGAAGGATGAGTGACTAGTTCATAACCTGTGGCAACTCAAAAAAAGAAGGGGAAAATCAGAAAGATGACGCAATCTCTGAAAATATGAATGAGGAAGCTGACCAGGAGTACAAAACCCGCCTCCAAAAAGGAGGTTTCGGTTTCTGGTTAATAAATTTAATTTGCGCACACACATGTTAATGGAGGGGGAAAATGACGAACGGAAAGGAGATGAATCAAGAGGAAAACCAGGGTTTTTGCAGGAAGAGTTCCCTCTGTTAAAGGGATAGATGAGGAACAAGTAAGGATACAACATCAACAA
>JAULKK010299752.1:0-12662 GCA_032355705.1 Rubia peregrina
TTTTACAATAAGTCTTTAGCGATTTACATTTTCGATGGGTGGAATGACTTGCCAGCAAAAAAAGAAAGGGAATCTATGTTAGTGTAATAGGATGTTTAAAATGAAGAATGTGTTATGAGTGAAATGAATTATGTTGAAATGGCAATGGTAAGAAACATTAGGAACGTAGAGTGATGTCTTTCTATGATGCTCGTTCTCAGATTGTAAAATACATTTGAAGAAGGCATCAGAGGGTGTTTACTTATTTGAGTGTAGCAGCTGAATATAATTTGTTGTAAACCACATTTCTTGTGTTGTTTACATCGGAAGTGCTACTTTTCTGTTGTCCGATTAGTACTTTTACGTTTTTAGAAGTTTTACGTTGGGAAAGAGCTATGTATAACTGTCCAGGTGAGAAAACGGGTTCTTTTAAATATAATCCAACGTACTCTTCATGAGATAAACATCACCAGAATATTCACTATAACCAAGAAGAAGAAATAGCTCATCATCATTTTTCTGAAATTCAATAATAGCCATACTGAAATCTGCTTAGAGTCCTAGTGTCTTAAAAAAATTGCTGTAAAACGGTCCCGATCTTAAGTTAATTAAACCCTCCTTGAGTTGGGTCAATTAGAGACTAATTTTGTTGCAAAAACGTAGATAAGGCAGGTATCTAAGGTGGTTGGCAAAATGAAAACTAACAGTAGAATATTTAAAATCTAAATAATTCAAGTTAAAATTAATATTTTCTTCAACTTTGTATTTTAGTTTTCATTATCCTTATTTCGTTTCCTCTACTCACTCTTTTCAGTTAAAAGTTCCTACCATTCATTTTTACCTCTTCGAATTGATTGTGTAAATTATTATAATGTTTACCTTCTCATACTATGTCGGTATGCATTAATGACCGTGCGAAATGATAATTGAAACTTAGGGGGGACAAAATAGACCCGTAACCAGCGGGGCAAGCGGGTTGTCTATTCTTAAACCTGGGTGGGTATGGGTAAAATGGGTAGTTAAAAAATATGAGTTTGGCGGGTTGAATTTGTGTGTTGACCGCGTGTTTACCCATATTGATTGAAACCCGTGAGTTTACCCATATAGATTGATATATAAACTCATATGAGTCAATATATGAGTTGAAACCCGCGAGTTTACCAATATGGGTTGGTATATAAACCCATATGGATCAATGTATTGGTTGAAACCCGCGGATTTTACCTATATGAGTTGGTACATAAACTCATAGGGTTCATATGTGGGTTGAAACCCGCGAGTATACCCATTTTTTGACCCGTTAGTCAAATGATATTCAACCCGCGGGTTAAGCAGATTTCAACCCGACCCATTTTGACCCGACCCATTTTTTACTCATTATAAAATGAGTTGAAATGGGTCATACTCATATTTTTTTTATAACTCATTTTACCCAACTTATATTTAACTCGTCCTCCCATTTACCAACCATATAGAAACCTCAGGAGTTAGGAGTTAGGACGGATGTTGTATGTATATATTCATCAAGAAAAATAACTTTCATAGAACTTTGAGTAGCAAAATTTTTATGTTGGGGTAATGAGTATGTTGGGGTGATGGGCCAATGGATTTTTGACAAGTGTTAAATGGGTGCATAAAAATAATGGAAAATAAATAAAATTAACTCTCCACTCACTTCCCACTTGTCAAAAATTTATTGGTCCATCACTCCAACATAATCATTTCCCTAACATATAAAATTTTCATGAACTTTGAGGGCATTATCAAAATTTCTTGTGTTCACACTTTAGGCCCAGGAATTAATTGGGCCTTATCTCGTCTAACTTCAAAGGCTTGAAGAGCAAACTTTAAGATGCTAGATGAATCTTACAGTGGAGAGGCCCAACCTCTCATGCTCTTTCCATTTGATAAGGCCCAAAGTATTTAGCACAAGCTTCATTCAGTATTGTCTTTTTCCTTCCATTAATTATGTTTTATTCCTTATTTAAACAAATTTAAAGAAAAATGTGCATTTATACCTACGGTTTTTGTGCACATATGGCTCCAATTTTTTTTAAAAAAAATTACACACATGCCTTAGGGTCACTTGAAATTTTGGTCAATTTTGGTCTTGTCCGACTTCTAATGAAAAATCATTTTCCCCCTGAAAAAATCCCAAAAAATTGTGATATTGTGTAATGACCATGTGCCCCATATTTCTTCTTTCATAATCCAATTATTTCCCTTTCCCGCTCAGAAGACTCGTTTCGTTTTTACTCTGACTTGCAAAGGAGAACTAAACCGTCAATCTGCATTTTTGCCGGTGTTTATTCAACCAGTTGTATCATTGTGTTCAAACCGTACTAGATTAGGGTTTTCGAGATCAGGAATGTTTCATTTGAACAGGGGTTCTGCTTTATATGGTTTTGTGTCTCTATCGTGTGAAATTAATGTTGTTTGGAATGTTTTTGTGCTTTGAAAATTCATGGTTTTATGATCATTATATACTCATGCACATTTTGAATTATTTATTGATGCGGGAAGAGTTTGACCCAATTTAAAGACTAAAGATACACTACATGGATAAGTGAAAGGTTATTGAGGGAATATATTCAAATATGTACTCCCTAGTTATGTTGAAATCATATTTTACATAATATTTTATGAGCGATGCGGAAGCATGGAAGAAAAAATGCACGTACGACAACCAGAAACTAGCGCTGCCGAAGTGACTGTGGTTGTGAAGGCGTCGGCGGCCCCATTCCTTAAACCAGTTATGGGGGTGGCGGTGCACAATGTTAGTGGTGCAACCAGCCGATCATCTTACTGCTAATTGTTGAAAGCTCTTTCATGTATCTCGCGACGATATTGCTAATTTCGCGAGTACATCTCAGCCTGGTCCTCAACAGAATTAACACTATGTTAGTGTTGTTCCTGATTGGTACATGGATTTTTGAGTTACCAATCACATGACATCCGCTCCTCGAAAATGGATAGTGTCACTCCTAATCATGGTAATCGTCGTGTTTATTTTGGTAATAGTTATTTTTCTGAATATTTTGCATGCTGGCAATTCCCGAATTTATGATTCTCTTACTTTATCTGATGTCTTGGTCGTTTCTAATAGTACCAAGATTCCGCTTTCTATAAACAAACTAACCGGGAATTTGAATGTTGTTATTTGTTTTGATGATCATTCTTTTATTGTTCATAATAAGATTAACAAGGAACTCGTGGGGCGAAAACACAGTGGGAGGGGTCTCTATGTTTTAGATTATGGTAGCACTGCTTTAGTCTTTTTTATTACTTCGAATGAAGTCAAAGCATCTTTCGAGCTATGACATAGTTGTTTAGATCATGTTCCTCAGTCTGTATTTCATTTTTACGTAGGAATAGTTGTTTGTCAGTTACTAGTTTGTTGTCCAAGTCTCATTTATGTTTGTGATAATAATAAACGTGCAAGCCACACATACTTGATTTAGTTCATTGTGATTTTTACACACCCTCTCTTTTTGTCTCTCTTGCTGGGTTTTCTTATTATGTTATTTTTGTTGATGATTTTTCTCGATTCACTTGGTTATATCCTCTACGTCGTAAATATGAATTTGTAGAGACTTACCTTCATTTTGAAGCTCGGGTTGAGAATCAATCAAGGTTTTCCATAGAGATGGTGGTACCGAGTTTCTCAACCATCTTATGCGATCACATTTTGTTGCTAAGGGCATTCATCATAAAAAAAATTATCCATACACTTCAGAGCAAAATAATCGTGGAGAGCGGAAGCATCGTCATGCATTCGTTATCTTTTTATGGACCAATTGTAGATTGAATATTTATGTTGAATTACTAAACATTAACAAACGGCTGCATAAACCCTTGAGGAAAACGATTATACATGTGATCCAATCATAATACTCCCTCTGGTTTTTTAACATTGGCTCCATTTTTCTTCACATTTTCCTATGTCATGTTTGACCACCGATAACTTTAGTTGTGTCTAATAAAAAATGATAAAAATTTACTTTTCAGAAACTACACGTTACGGAGAATCCAAAGACATCTCACATGATGTCTATTATTATATATAACAAAAGTTATCGATGGTCAAACATTGCACGGAAAAACTAGTGGTTTAAGGAGGCCAATATTAGGAAACCAGAGGGAGTACGTTTTGAAGTGTTTAACCAGTAATCAATGCTTGTAGTCTTTCCAGGTTCATTGTACTATCTTAAAATGTCATTTTGGGGCACGTCATTGAATTTCATGATGACATATATGCTATGTTGTGATGTAACTCATTTCGAGGACGTTGAGTATTCCTTTCTGGATTTTATTTTGTTTGGGGGAGTAGCCCTATTTGCTCAGGGACTCTTTTTTTACTTCACATAGCTGCTGCATGTTAGCTGCACGAAATCATTGTACATATGATAATGCCCTAAAGATTTAGAATAACAAATGCATCTTCTGTCAGTTTGCTCTGCTTTCTGTTTTGATTTTTTTTTTTGGAATTTTCATGTTTACCCTTCATTTATGTTTTGCAATCCATTTCTAAATATTTTCTACATGATGGATGACAATGATGAATTTTCATTAGCACATACTGATTACCTTGATGGTTATCATTAGAGTTTGCCAATCTGAGATATATAGTTCAACTGTCTTTTGGGGAAAAAAAGGATGGTTGCATAGCACCATCGAGTAGGTTTGTTATTGTGTCAATGATTTTGAAAGAGGTTTCTGTTTATGTATTAAAACTACTCGCCATTGCATAGGGAATTTGAAAATATCTATTCTTAAATATAGCTTGCACAATGAATAACGAGTTTTCTTTTTTGCTGTACGATAAATTGAGCCGAGTCAAAACGGGTCTGGTTGGGTCGGGCAATTTGAACACCCCTAATGAACGTTAATGTGGTCCGGGCTAAACTGCACAAAGTGCAGTGTACTGTTCCTATCTATATCTATATAGAGTATAATACTCTATATCTATTACCTCTTAATTAAAAGAGGTTTCCGTGGTTTAAACAGTAACCTACATTGATTTTTTCGTCTTCCTTCTACTACACATACTTCAATGTTTTCATTTTTTTCTTCTTCTCGCCTATGATCGAACATCGCTTATCACTTTCTCTTACATGTGTCCGTCTGCATGCTTCCTCTCTTCTTCCATTACCTTACACGCGTCCCCTCCTCATTGTGACTCTCTTAAGGTAATTTCATTTCCTCTCTTCTGATGAATTCGGTATTTCTGATGTTTGAATTGGTATTTTCATCTACGCTATTTGATTTCATCCCTTCTGATGTTGAAATCAAAATTATACTTGTGTTTTTAATTATTTGATTTATTTTTTCTTTGGATCTTTCCCGGTTTCAATTATGTGTCACAAAGTGTTTGATAATATGCCTCACTAATCTACTGGATTTCCCCCCTTCTTATTGGCAGAATCGGTCCAGATGTGATCCAGGACCAATAGTGGTGGCATGCATTGGTGGATGAGCGAAGGCGCAGTAAATTTATTGCGCCGTGTTTTGTTTGAGTCATGAATATAGGTTGTTACAGTGAATTTGAAACCTCTAACTTTAAGCTTTCTTTCGGTACTACAATCTTTTGGGCATGTACTCAGCAAAATTATGAGTAAGGCATCCATCCTTCCTCAATTTTACAGCTCCATTCTTATTGCAATGATTTTTAGAATGATTTCCAAAGGATTATTTGTGTTTAAGGGTTCACTTAAAATGAGCTCGGTTAGTTAATATAAAGTTTTTGTGTACGTTAGATGATTACCATTGGTTTGCTTCCTTCTGCTGCATGGCTGAGTCCTTTTATTACCAGATTATAAAAAATACCTGGAATTTGTGAATTTTATATGGATTATGGCATTGCTTTATAATGAGAAATTGTTGGTCTTTATATGCTCTCAATTTTTCAGCTCCCGCAAGGAGTTGAAGGGACAACAAATTAACAAAAATGAGGAAGAATTATTATATTTGCTCCATCAAGAAGTTCTCAAGTCCCTTTGCAACCAACGCCAGGTACTCTGGAGTCAATGATGATGACTGTTTGCTTCACTTTTCAACCTTTTTGTTCTTGTAATGAAGGTACCTTTTTAGAAGTTGTAGAGATGAAATTTTCCATGGAAAACTGTTATATATAAGGAGAAGAAACGTATGATAGATTTGAAGGCTTAAAAAAATTCATCATATAGTAGCTCAATGTTTTTTTGCCTTTGAAAATAATATTTTAATATTGAAATATAATTTGCATTTTGAAAAGGATCATTTATGGTCTTGGTTACCGACCTTGTCGGTAATAGTTTGATTCTCCGTCGTAAACTGATCAAAATTAGCTGGTTCCCTGGATTATTTTTCTTATGCTTTAAGTCTGCATATTATGAAGATTTCATAGTTATCAAAAGTCTTCTTTTCACTTTTTCTTGGAGAAGCTTTTTAGGGTCTGTAGCTTGATAAAGTGCTGCCTGCTGCGACTGTCACCACTGCCTCTCATGTTTCAGTCGAAGTCCATGTATTCGTTTTCATACCATTCTGTGATTAATGTTGACAATCTCAAAGTTTTTCATGTACAATATTCACGTTCACTACCTTTATCTGTGCAGGTAAGCTATATTTTATGGTTTTACAATGAATAATGACAAGTGCTTGCAAATACAGGATCTGTATTGTTGTTCTGCTAATCAAAACACGGTCTTTATTAGCTTTATTAGTACAGTTTGGAAGCTTTGACAGCATTACAAGGGCTAAAAATGGCAGTTTTATATGGTTTCAAATTAGGTCACTCGCAGTCCGATTCCTCGTAGTTGGTCCACGCCATTGGTGGAGTTCTCAGGTCAGGGATGGACTTAGAAAGTTTGTTAAATAGAATTAAGGTACTTATTAGCTCAATTGATTATGTTTCAGTTCTAAGGTTGGTAATATGGTTGTGGATATAGCACATAAACTACCTAACTTTAGCAGAAATGAAGCATGCGATGTTTAATAGAATTAAGGTACTAATTAGCTTTAACTTTCATTTTATAATCCGGCTCGCTCCCGGCATGCATTGAACTAAAGTGCTACTATATTATATAGTTTGAATTCATTGTTCATGTTCACTTCTTTAAATGAAAATATTTTGCTTCCATGTTTTATATGTGATGTTTCCTTATCGAACCTGCTTTAAACGTTAAATATCCTGATTTTTTTACCTAAACAGGACAGCTCGCGCATCACGCGGGCTGGTGAATCCTAGTTCTTTACAAATGCATCGTTTCTCATTTTGATAGTTGAATTAAAAATATATAATTATTAATATCTTTAATTACAACTAAAATTTATAAAAAATTGATGTATTAAAATACGCAATACAACAATCAAATATGTGATATGATAATAGAGGTGACAAATGGAAGGACGGGTCGGATATGGGTCGGGTAATATGGGTAGGAAAAAATATGGGTATGACCCATTTTAACCCATTTTATAATGAGTTTAAAATGGGTCGGGTAAAATGGGTCTAGTTGAAACCCGCTCAACCCGCGGGTTGAAAATCACTCAACTCATGGGTAAATAATGGGTAAACCCGCGGGTTTGAATCCATATAGGTTAAAATATAAACCCATATGGGTCGGGGGTTTGTATGAAGCACAACATTTAAGCCTACAGAGTACATGCTACAAATGCCGCCATGCTTTTGCTTCACATGTCTCAAAGCACTTGAAGAGAATTAGAACAAAGGTAAATTTGAGTCCTCTAGTTCTCCAGCAGCTGCTGTTCATTCAGAATGTAGGCCAGCAAATCTTCAAGTTTGAACCATCAGTTTGGACCACAAACTCCACATTTAGGATAAATCAAGGAATGACCTCAAAATCCACATTTAGGTGCCCAGGGAAATAAGACGACACCAAGAAATGCATGAACAAGAAAATCAGTGCAGGAAAAATGGGTCATAGGAATATGGTTTACAAGTATACCAGTGGGTTTGACCCATGGGTCTAACCTTTTTATTGACCCGCGACTAACCCGCAAACCCAACTCACTCAACCCATATATTTTAATTACACATTTAACCCATTATCCATTTTATCCATTACTCATTTTACTCATACCCACACGGGTATAAAATAGATAACCCGCGGGTTGCGGGTCTATTTTGCCACCCCTATATGATAACATTCATACTAGTACATCAATAGAATTTCATGGTTAAATTTAATTAATTTTGACCAAATCAAATACTGTAATAAATGAAGTTTGAGTTGGGATAGAGAGTAGTTTATTATAACCGATCGTGGAGTTTAATCTCAAATGTGCTGTTTAATGTTGGCCCGATGCCTAAATCTGGTGGACTAGCATTGGTCTTATCGGAGAAAAAACAAGTATATCCGCCAAAGCTAATGACCTTGTTTGGCAATTGGCCGTTGGCGATTGACCTGTTTTATGTAGCTGGTTTGATCAAATGTTTATGTTAGCTGTTTGTGTTTGTTGTTTGACGGTTAATGATTTTCAAAAGTGTTTAGTAAATGTAATTGTTGGCTTTTAGCAGTTTTATACATTTAAGGGCATCACGACCATTTATTATTTATAAACTTATTTTACCTATTTTATTATTGTTATTTTCATTAATATTAATATAATTTATTTTTAATTATTAACGTATTCACTAATATTGGAAAAATTACTATTTTGTTTCAATTTTTTGTACTATTATTCATTATGAGCATTAATATAAAAGAATAAATATAAACTATATTAGTTTAATTATTTTTATTAGATATAAGAAAATTTAATTATATTTAAAATGTAAAAGTTACAATATTATATGAATATCAATATAAATATATGAAATTGAAACATTCATTTTTCTCATTTTGTATGATATTCAAGTTTGTATGATAAAGTGGATGTTTAGTGTAAGTTTTTTTATCTAACATTTATACTTGAATAACATTCAAAAAATGTATTTATTTTTCTTATGAATATTTTTATGTGAGGTGGATGGTTTGTCGATTCAAATATTTATACAAATTTAAAAATTATAATTTAATATCTAATTATTTATAATATGAATTATTAATGTATATCGGTATTAGTTCATATATATTTGTTTTAGTAAATCATATAAATCTTGAGGTAAAATTTTAAAAACTCTCTATATAAACTCATCAAACTAATGTTCTACTATCGAAAATTAGACTGAGTAAAGGATAAATACTGGAGTAAGAGAGGAAAAATAAAATTAAAATTTAACTGTATGTGAAAAAAATCCCAAAAAATATCGATGAAAAAGTTAAATTCAAATTTCAAAACACATAAAACAATGTCGTATGTTAATGGCGTAACATTGGCATAGAGAGAAAGGTAAAAATGTAATTGTTAAAAAGGTAATTGTTAAAGTTAAAAGTCAAACGATAAGCAAAAATGCTACTAATATTAGCATTTCATATTTGGCGGAAATGCTATGTGAAAAAGACAAGCAATCAAACATTTTTTTTCATATCCATTGGCGGTTTGACCGAGTGAAAATGTCAACAGCCAAAAGACAATCAAAACGCCAGTAAAAATGCCAATGACAAACAGAGCCAATGTTTTATTAAAAAATACATATAATCAACTAAATTGCATATAAATATCCTATTTAAGATTTAAATTAGGAGATACCACATTTGTATCAAAAGAACTGATATGAGACTGTCTTATCATAAGATATGGTGAGATAAGAGAGTAACTATTTTTTTAATAGAAATTACAGAAAGTATCTCATATCATTTCTCATCTCTAATAATTGTAATTAGATATTCTACCTGATGATGATACTCTTACGCAGTTAGAGTTGGGCCACATCCCATCACATTAGATAAGATCATGTATTATGGTGAAACCGATCTGAAACCATTATTGTGGTTTCACTTCATTAAATATACAATCTCTCTCTTCCACCCCATCAACTGAAACCACAAAAAAACCACTCCATTTTTACCTCCACAATGGTTGAAACTACTTCATGCACACCACTCAATTTTTTCTATCCTAATTTTACCTACTATATTTAATTTAAATAAATATGAAACTACCACAAATAAATTGAAATATGAAATTTAATAATACACTTGTAATTTTAAAATTGAATTTTATTTTTTCAAAATTATATATAAAAATTATTTATAAACCAGAATTAGAAAGAATCATTTTTAAAGAATATAATTTTGATTTTTAAAAAGAACCAAAATTTATTTTTCATTTTAAAAAATAAATCAAAATTTTTGGGTCAATTTTTCCAATTTTATTTCAATTTAAAAAATTATAGAAATTAATTCTGAATTTAAAAAATCAACTTTTTATATAAATTATTTCGTTGGGTCATGTGGCACCACATGATTGGTCCACACGTCCAATAAATACCAAAAAAATATTAAAAGGGGGCTGATGCCACGTGTCCCAATCAGGGCATAGCATGTGGTAAGGTAGGAGAGTGAAAATGGCCCTCGCGTCAGCTCGACTTTGCCTCAAATTTGAAACCAGAGAGGTTTCAGTGTGAGACCACATTGAAATTCCCATTGTGGGGTTTCATGGTGTTAATGTAGTTTCAGTTCTGAACTAAAACCACTCTGAAACCCCCCACTGCATATGCTCTAATATCTTTGGGCCAACTCGGCCCAATAGGGTTAAATCTTGAATTGGTCAACATTGGCGTTTAATGCGCAATTAGTAAGAGTTTCAGTTACAGACATTGATTGTTAGGGTTTAAGCAGTATAAATACTAAGTATGTCATTTTTATTTGATTCATTCACTATTCCTTATGATAAAAAATGAGTAATTTTGACATCGGGGAATTTTCCCTGGAGCACTCTAGGGGATTTTCTTGCAAGTTACGACTGAGGAATGAGTGGCGGGACCCAATCGAGTTTCAAATGCATCATCTTATTGTCTCACTATAAGATCGAGTGAGACCGTCTCACCCAGTGAAGTCTGAAAACTCCATCCATTTGAACAACTAAGGACGTCCTTCCGTGAACACTCAATTGCTACATCACAAATGGACCAACGCCATTGAAGCTGGAATTACCGCCATCGTACCTTCATCGACCAAATCACATATAAATATCTTACTTTAAGACTAAATTAGGAGACACCATAATTTGAATCTGTTGCAATCCAGTGAATTTTGAAAATCCACCCATTTAAATAGTTATTGACGCCCTCTGGAACACTCAATCGCTTCATCACCAATAGACCATTGTCACTCAAGCCAGAACCACAACTGTCACACTTTTATCGATAACCTGCAAGTTGAGAAACTGCAGCAGGGACTACCGACACGGTCCTCCAATGTTGGGTAATCCCTAACAAGAAATTGCTTTTAAATGTACAATTCTTAATAGGAGTGTGACTTGAACTGACTTGTCTATTAGAGAGAGATGGATTTACCGATGAACCAAGGTTCAATTCACACCAAAAAAATTAATTTTTAATTTGACGTAGTTGTGTTTTGAGAAATTATTGTGGTTTAAGGAGGTAAAACAACTTTACCTTTTTTTTCTTTTTTTAATTAAAAACCTCCGAAGGTGGAAGTATATATTATTGGCTCCCTAAATTAAATGAACAAATGAATAATGGTACAAAGAAGATCTTTTGTTCTAGGAGGTGTATCAGGACTTCCTATCTTGATAGCAAAATGTGAATTAAACCACTATGCTTCTAAGATAAAAATTAGTGGTGTTTTGTTTATGCAGGTTTTGATGGATTGTGTCTTTAACCAAGTGTTTTCACACCTTGTGTCAATCCTTGTTGTCCAAAACAATCCTTGGGTTCCGCCTAAGTGTTTCGGGAGAGAATAGCCTAGTTTGCTTTTTTAAATATAGATTTGACTGTAGCATTTGGCAATAAATATTAAGGTTTTATAAAGTAATGTGACAAAATTAATAGATGTAACCGTTAGACAACTACTCCCTCCATCCCACAATAATCTTCCTAATTTGACTTTTAGGGTCAAACTGAACCAAGTTCAACCATTAAATTCTCTTAATATATATGTAAGATTATTAGCATGTGATATGATTTTAGCTTCATCATAGCATATAGTTTTTTATATAATAATTTTTCAAAAAAATTACATTCAAAAATATATATTAGTAATTAAAATTTGATACAGTTGACTCTGAAAGTCAAATTAGGAAGATCATTGTGGGGCAGAGGGAGTATACACTAACATCTAGTTATTTCAACCTTATTTCTACTTAATCAATTTATAATTGAATTTAATAAAATACAGTAATAATGTATCCAATTAAATTGAAATGCAATGAAGAGAGGGAGAAAAAAATTCTATTAACACACACAATTCCATTACATTAGTATGACAAATGCATTATTTGTAGCCTAGAGTCACGGGTACTAACGCTCAAATTCAGCGGTCCCCTTCTTCAAAGATCTTGAGATCTTGACGTTTCGAAATAGGACTTTCAAACTAACGTGATAGAAATATTTACAAGTACTATACAAATTTCTAGAACTTAACACAATTGACCGGCAAAGAACATGCTATCTCCTCCTCTATTCCACTATTTAATTCCTATTTTCTTGTCATAAATTTTAGAGTGCGTCTCTTGAAAGACGTTATTTTCATAAGTCATGGAAAGACCAATGTTTAAAGTGTAAATTTGAAGAAATCAAAATAAAATTTTCGGGTTGCATGAACCGGGTTATAAAT
>JAULKK010299773.1:0-12662 GCA_032355705.1 Rubia peregrina
TTAACCCATATGGGTAAACCCGCGGTCAACCCACAAATCCAACCCGTTCAACCCATATTTTTCAACTACCCATTTGACCCATTACCCATTTTACCTATACTCATACGGGTTTAAAATTAGATAACCCGCTTGACCCGCGGGTTATGGGTCTATTTTGCCACCCCTAAGTTCAGCATTGTGGACTCCGAAGGGTAATGGTTTGTCTTCTCCCTAAACTTCATTTTTCTCGTTTTCCTTTGGCAGTTGATCAGCACTTATCGTGTGGTCCAAATAGTCTAATTCCTTGACTGTGAATTTTAATCTTTGCTTTATAGCTTCAGGAGTGGATTTAGATTTATCACGGATACGCACATTAAGGACGACCACAGCTTGCCCCAAAACAGGCTTGACCACATCACAGCTTGGAATTTTTTCCCTTCTCAACCCACACCGCCTTCTTATTTCTGGCATCATGAACCTATTTATCTCTTTCAGCATGAAAATCATCGCAAACATCCTCGACATGAGTGTTTTGTTTGCACTTAGAACAATTTGGCCTTTTTAATTTTACTCTGTTTGAGAGCCTTAAATGCTTTAGCCCTTGCTTCAAAAAATTCATTGCAAACATTCATCAAATGGGTGTTTTCACCACAATTCGGGCACCATGTATTATAGCAATCATAAATGATCTTCTGAGTGTGAATCTGCCCACCTGACTTGCGAAAAATCATTCTTTCCCATGGTTTTTTATGTATCAATTAGTACTAGGATCCTAGAATAATATCCCACAAGGTCACATGTAGCGATATCCATCGAAATTGGCTCACCTAGTACCGACGCAACTTTCTCCAAAGTTTGTTTGTGCCAGCAGTTCTTTGAGAGATGTTCCATGCGCACCCAGATTTCCATGAAAGCTATAATCATCATGTCGAATTTACTAGTTTCCAGTAATGGTTAACTTCTTCCCATTCAAAAAAAGAAGATCGGGAATATGAAAAACCTTGTCCCTCTCTTCAGCCGAATTGAATATGATTTTTAGAAAATCATTAGTAAAAGTTTGTACCATACAAGGAACTGCCCATTTCTCCACAAGTAGATTGCAATAGCATACATCCCCAGAAAGAATCTCGAAAAAACACCTAGAAAGCCATAAAATGGTTTAACTTTGCACTTGAATATTTCTTAGAGCAAATTCAACCCGGGATCATTATTCTGCTCACTATCCAGACTGTATTTCTCCATAAAAATCTCTGCATCAGTCCAAGCCATCTTCATCTCAAGCAATAGATTATTCTATTCAATCGGTGTGATAGATGGATAAACCCAATCACATGTACCCTCGGCCTGTGCATGGATTTTTTTCTTTTTCTTCTATTATTCTTTTGGCCATAAGAAGCCCTTGAAGATTCAACCACATCCACCATTGCAGATAGAGAAAACAACAAACCAACAAAAACACAAAAAAAATCTAAATAACGTATCTGAATCAATCACACAAGAGTTCACTAACGTATCAACTCACACAAATCACATAAGATTCCTACTAACACATGATATAATGCTACTCACAATTCAGAAAAAAATAAAAAATCCTCACAAACAGCCTTAAGAAGTAAACAAGGGAACATGACTGAAGCTAAAAATCCGTTAAAAAATACAAACTCCTGGTTGTCGTGATCAGTGACAGCGTGAAGCGATCAACATGACTTCGACAGAAGATTTATCTGCTAGAAAATCCCTGTGAATCGTAAACCCCTGCATGTCCAAAAATTGGTCGCTGCTAGGTAAGGTTTAATTAAACAATTGAATTGAGCCATAACCGATACTTAATTCCAAATGATTAAAGATGGCCAGAAAATTGATGATCCACCAACCTTGAAATGCTTGACAGAGAAAAAACTAGATGATAATGCGAGTCCAGTGATCACAAATCCTTGGTGCCGAATTCCCAAACTAATAGATTTAAGTCATCAATCTAATTCAAACCCAAGCAAGAAAACCTTTATACCATCACAAACTTTTCTGGAAGAAATCATGTTCGTAATTTGCTGGAAAGTGATGAAATCCAACAGATTACGAACCTATGAAATCCTAGAATCCAATCTGAAGCAAAATGGATGAATCTGATTTAACTTCAAAGCCTGAAAAGTCCTCTTGAACGTGAAAACCAAAACATTTTTCCGCAAACCCTCTAGATCGAAAAACCTCTCAAACCAGATAATTAGACAAAAAAATCCATTAATTTCACATAGATTTTTTTGAATTATAGTGAGGAATCCAAAAATCCATGATCTGCAATTGAATTATTTGAAGAAAATTGGCCACAATGTTGCAAGGAGAAGGCTGCACCTTTTTCCTTTTTTTCTAGGAGAGAAAGTTTACTCCTTACTCTTTTGAGAGCTTTCGTTATATGGGTTGATGGCTGATTTGACAGGTCACGTCACATCATGCTTTGTCCGTTACCTCTTGAGGAAATTCCTTGTTGGGATGGTTTTACATGTCCTGGGCTAAAAGGCCTATATCTTAAATTGAAAAGATATGGTAGATTGCTCAATGTCGCCGAGGTGATTGGAAAAATCAAAATAAGGAGTTTGAGAACGGCGAGTGGTATCAAGAAGGAAATTAGAAAATGATGGGAAAAATAATGTCTTTTAGAAAAATAAGGGAAATAAAAAAATGATATAAATACTCCAATTGATAACAGGGTAATTAACGACATAAAGCAAAAGTGCTTATAGGGCGTTTGGTTTGGGTGAATCAGAAAAAGGAAAGGGAATCAGAGATCTGAATTTCCTTAGTTAGTGTTTGGTTTGGTTTTTTTTTTATCATTCTCCTTCCCTATTTCTAGTTTTACAATTATCCCAATTGGGGTATGATTCCCAAGTCTTACCCTAGGATTGAGATTCCCTTTTCATCTCTCTATCCTTCCTATAGTATTCCATTTTCCTCTTTGTTTTCTCAACTCCAAAATAAGATTATACTTTATATTTATTATCAAAATAAAATTACAAAATTATGATTATACTTTCAATTAAAATATTATTTTTGTATTGTATATAGGTCGAATTTAAATGAAACTATAATTTTTATATGAAATATTTTTAAGTAAATTTTTTAAACTTTATATTATGAATAATAGTTATATTATTTTATAATAAATATATTATTTTTTAATATATATTATTTTTTAATAAACATATTATATATAATTATATAACATAAATAGAAATATATTAAATAGTAATTTTATACTTTAACTTAATTAAATTTAAGAATTTTTTTTATTTTCATACGTAAAGAATAATATTATAATTTTACTTTTCGAGTTGTACATGAGTGGAATATTAATAAAATTAATATTGATATTGATGTGGTAATCCAACCAAGTAAGGGACCCGCTGTTCACAGTGGAATATCTCTTCCTGCAAAACAGATCCCAAAAGTAAATCCGGGAAAACACCCCAACGATCAAGTAAGGCTTTTCCTTAGGGAACTAGAATTTTTCTATTTAGTCTCACTTTCCTGAGCCAGTGTTGCTCTTCCTGTATTTATAGCTATCATAGTCATAGCTCCACATTATTATGGCTTGAGATCGTGGATCGCACCCTGGTCACTATATTTTCAGTTCGTATCTAAGTGCTTGTCTTCATTCCATCTTTCTCGGTTTACAGTTGGATCCACGATCACAACATTCCGCCTTTATCGGTTTGTGGTTGAGTTGAACCTTGGGTTGCATGGCTCTGTCTATTAGTAAAGTGAGATTGGGCTGGACCTGGAAGTCAGAAACCCTTAGTTGTTGGGCTGTATTCCCGACAAGCCCCTAGCCACATAGTCAATAAAACATGAAGTTGTGACTGTAGTTGAAAGTTGTACATGAATTGTTATTCTATTCATTACTTGCACCGTAATAGAAAGTTCGTTATCGCAGTGACTTGAACTACTCTAGCAAAGTGTTGTGTGCTTCTTGGCTGTGTTTTTTTTAACCCATTGAGCTGTCCATCCTTTGAAATTTGAATTTAAAATTCGAAACTATAAGGATTGTGGTGGACTTCTAGCTATTGCGATCCTAGAGCCGAAATTTTCTCCTTCTTATTTGCTATCTAAATTCTTGGATTTCCTCTTCTGCCGTTACATTTTCCCCCATTTATAATTGATTCATTTTTTTGTAATTTAACTCTTTCACTATTAATTGTATTCTCCCACTCATACAATGCCGCCATCTCAAATTCCTAAAAAGGTGATTTCACTTTTTGTCAAGCTGTCATTATTAGAAGTGGACAAGGCTAAAGTAGATACAATCAAATCCCTTTCTTAACCTACTTGTGTGAGAGACATTAGGTAGTTCTTATGTCACACAGACTTTTACCTCCATTTCATTAAAGATTTCTCTAAGATTTCTTCTCCATTGGGAAACTTGTTGCAAAAGGATGTTAATTTTGTTGTTAACGATGAATGTAAAAAACCCTCTGACACTTTGAAGAAAATGCTTATAACTGCCCCTATTATCTAACCCCCAAACTGGTCCCACCCTTTTGAAATAATGTCTGTTGCAATTGATTATGCAATAGGAGCGGTGTTAGGCCAAAAGGTAGGGAGACTCCCTTATTCCATTTACTATGCATTAGTGACTCTTAATGAAGCACAACATAACTATTCCACTACAGAAAAAGAGTTATTGGCTGAGTTTTTGCACTTGAGAAGTTTAGACAGTACCTTTTAGGCACCAAGGTCATTGTATATACAGATTATGCCGCTCTCTTATTTGGTGGATAATTCTTTTGAGTGAGTTTGATTTTGAGGTGAGAGATAAAAGGGGGAGTGAGAACGTAGTGGCTGACCCTTTAAGCAGACTGCCAACACTTGAGAGCTTAGATCCCAACAAGGAAAAAAAACTAAGTTGGAACACATTCAGGAAGAATTTCCTAATGAATTTTTTTTCGGTTTGACAACTGGCCAACCTTGGTATGCTAACATAGGGAATTACCTTACCACGAGGGAGTTTCCCTCCTACTTTGATAAAAAAAAATAGGCTAGTGAATGAGGAGGAGGAATATTTTTGAGATAATCTTTACCTTTGAAAACATTGGCTCAATCAAATAATTAGGACATGTGTTTCTGAAGAGGAAGTGAAGGCAATCTTTAGAATTTTCCATTCCTCCACTATAGGTGGACATTTGGGGTATAAAAAACTGCTAAGAGAGGAGCGGAATGAGGACTTTATTGGCCCATCATGTTGAAGCATACTTGAGAGTTCCTTCTAACTTGTGATAGGTTCTAAAAGATGGGCAACATCTCATTCAAAAATGAGATGGCCCAAGTTCTCTCAATGTCGGTTGAGATGTTTGATGTGTGGAGGATGAATTTCATGGGTTCTTTCCCCGTGCCCCATGGAAATTATTATATCATAATGTTGGTGGATTATATGTCGAAATAAAGAACAATGATGTGGCAACCGTGATGAGTTTCCTTAAATACAATATTTTCTCATGGTTCGTCATACCCCAAACCATAATTAGTGATAGAGGTGCTCACTTTTGTATAAAAATCATGGGAGCCTTGCGTAAAAGACATGGTGTGACCCATAGGACATCCACCACTTACCACCCACAAACAAATGTCCAAGCAGAAATATCTAATCAGGAAATTAAGAATACCCTTGAAAAGATAGAAAACCCTTCTAGAAAGGATTTGAGTGCTAGATTGGATGATGCGCTTTGGTCACATTGGACTGCATATAAAACCCCCATAGGCATGTCACTATTTCAGATTCTCTTTGGTAAGAGATGCCACCTCCCGGTTGAGCTTGAGTTTAAAACACATTGAGCCGTTAAACGCTTTAATGTGGATTTGAGTGAAGCTGGAAAACAAAAGAAGTTGCAACTCCAAGAACTTGAAGAGTTTAGGTGGGACTCCTACGACACCGCACAAATTTGCAAGGAAAATTAAAAGGCACAACATCATATAAATGGTGAATTTTTTATTATTTGACAAAAAGTCCTTTTACACTAATCTTGGTTGCATTTTTTCCCTAATAAATTGCGGTTAAGGTGGTGAGGTCCTTACGTGGTGACCAAAGTTTATGATGAAGGAGCCATAGAGGTAAAAGATGAGGAGAATGACATTAAGTTGTTGGTCAATGGGCAAAGGTTAAAACCTTATCTTGAATGGGGGATGGGGAATTTTGGGGTGGACAAGGAGGGAAACCCCCTTCTTGAAGAGCCAATCCAAAAATGAACTCTCCTATTACAAATAAGTCGTGAAGATGACAATAAAGAAACAACTTTTTCATTTTGAATTAGTAGATTTTGATATTTTGTGATGATTAGATATTTTTGATAATTGATGGTAATTTTCGAGGATGATAGTCATCTAATTCTTGTATGGAACAGTGCTACTCTTGGTTTTCTTGTCTTTGCAGGAATTCTTATGATGAATTTCAAGATAAGAAATAGAGATGATTCTTTGATATCTTCAATATTTCCCTTTTACCTTGGTCACATGCATTGGGGACAATGCGTGAATTAAGTGTGGGGGATTGGAGGTGCGAGGTCACCTTTTTGGTACTTTATTTGTACGGGAGTAGTGAAACACTTAGGAATTTTCATCTTCGGGTTCCTTTGTGTTTTTTGGCAACAACTTTTGGATTGCTTTTGGCGGACTATTTGGGAGAGAAAATCTAGTTCAACACTTATCTTTTGTACTTACCCTTTTCTTCACAATATTTTGTGTGGTTAGGTTACTTTAGTATCTTCGGGGAGTTAGACAGTTGTGAGATTCTTACTTCTTTGGGGGAACTAGGGTAGCTTGGGAAAATTTTGAATGTATTGGCTAACTTCTCTTTCCATGCTACATTTCGCTTATATCTTTTCTCGTTTCTGTTTACTTGAGGAGGAGTAAAGGTTTAAGTGTGGGGGGATTGATGTGCACAATTATGCATGAGTTAGCCGATGCATTTAACACATTTATTATCATATTTTGTTTGGTTAATTGATAGTTTTAGTTAGGTTTGCACAACAAAGAGCTTAGACGACTATTATTGGTTTTCTTGTCTAAATCCAGAGTTTTGTGGACTTAATTGAAACTAATGGACACTTTGTATTCATGGGCACCTAGATATTCCTTTTTTATCTCATTAGTAGGTTGCTCGTGAGTACTTTTTCATTATCTTTTGTAGAAGACCATCCGCAAGGGTGGTAGTAGATATTTGAAGGTCATTCGCAAGGATAGTGGAAGATATAGAAGGCCATTCACAATGATGGTAGTAGATTGAAGGCCACATACTCCAAAGTGTTGTAGTAGATGGAATTGGGACCAAGAAAGACGATTCGAAGTTCGAGAAGGCAAATTCCAAAATAGAGGAATTGTTGTCCAGGAGTTGCAAAAAGTTCTGTGAAATATCTGAGAAGAATAAGCCCTTGAGGGTAGCACCATTGGAATTTTCTTCTCATGTGCTATAAAATCGACTGCAAGAACTCCCAAATCGGACCAACGGTTCATCCATAACAGAGCAAACAAGTCAGCCTACCGAACTAGTCACGATCGGCATGGGCCGCACAAGGTCAGCACGAGGTTAAGCCTAGCACGACCCATGCCAAGCTACAAAGTCCGCATTAGAAGGCTTTGGCATGGCCCGTTCCAACCAACATGGGCTATGCCAAGTTTCATCATGGGTCGTGCCCATTCTGGCTGGTCGTGCACTCCAAGTCACCTTTACACCCCAACAAATAGCCAAGTTTGGGAGCGGAACGTTCCCTTTTACACTGTCCACGCCGTTTCAAGTCACAAATGCCAAGACCAGCCAATACTGAGCAAAATGAGGTTCCAACCTACAGGGCGCGCCAAACAAAGTGAGACACAAATCAGAAGGAACAAAAATGAAGTGTCGGCCGATGGCCCGTGCTGGTGGAAAGGACCGCACCGGCACGAGGCTACAGGTCATGCGGGGGCCGATGTTCCATTCCAGCAGCACGTGTCATGCCAGACACAACTCCCCTCGCTGGTTGCAGCTGCTAGGTTTTTTTTTTTTGCCATTTTGGGCATATTTTTAGTCTCAATCCCCTACTACTATATATATGGAACTATATCTACTAGGGTTGAAATTTATGCTAATTTTTAGATCTAAAGAGTAGGCTAGAGAGAGAAAGTATTCTTCCTTCTCTCTAGGTTCTTTTCATTCCATATTTTTAAAATTTTCTTTTGCCCAAAAGTGTTGAATCCAATGAAATACTTGGGTTCAATGCTTAGGGAGTAGGGATCTTACTTGGGGATAATTTTTTTATTCATATGTTAATATTCATTATGCGCGATATCTAAATCTACCTATTTCATTGTGTTTTGTGATTATTATGTTGGCTTGTTCTTATAATTCTTGTGAATTGCATGATTGTCACACTTTGTTGGCACACACCTAAGTCTATTTTCACTTTGTTTTACTATTGCTACCCTCCGAGAAGGGAACCTAGATGTGTTTGTGGTGTCGATAGTCCGGAACTGTGTGAGTGTGTGCACGTAAGGTTATTGTTGTTAATCGTTATGATCGACCATGCTTTAGTTAGTTGACTATGAGGTCCGAAAGGTTGCGGGTAGAGATGGATTAAGTAGCAAACTAGGATTATCTTGTTGATCCGAGATTATCGATAAGACACCTACTTCCTTTGCCTTTGTAGGCCTAAGGATAGATCTTTCCTTGTGTTCCGCCTGGGACTTAATCACACGGGGGAGAATCAGACCTACACAATAAGCCATTGTTGTTGCTGCACTCTCCTAGTTGTGGAGGCGAGACTGATGGAAGATTTTATACGCGCGCCTCTCTGTGACAAATAGGGGGAAGTTTTGACCATTGTCCGTACCACATGTCACAAACACTAAAATAGGGTTTAGTTCTTGTATTTGATGAAATCGATGATCGAAATGACATTAATCATGTTACACAACGTTTCCCTGAGTTTTAGTTTATATTGTCAACTCTCGTGATCATTTGCAGGCTAGTAGTTATTAGTACAAACTCCCCTCAATGACTGTTTTCACAAAAATATTTATTCCTAACATGTGGTCAGATTGACAACCCGATCACGGTTGTGTTTAGTTAATTATTAGATTCCTAGCATCTCTGTGGACTTGCCACTATCTACCATTCTTTTTAGTATAGTAGAAGGAACAATAGCAACATATAAATTCTATCTTTGACTCACGTCCCCCTTTTGGATTAGTAGATCTCCCACGAAAAGGTTATTTATTAATGACGCTCGGGAGAGGGTGGGTCACATTTGCGTCGTGTGCATCTTTGCTTGTCATCTCTGTAATGAAGTCTGTTAGAGCTTGTGCCTTGATTACAGTTCATGGTTGGAATTGGATCTCATATTTCCCCAATTCAAGAGCCCACTTGATCATTCTACCAGATGGTTCAGGCTTCCTTGGGATATTCTTGATTGGGTAATCAATATAGACAACGATCTCCTAACTGTGGAAGTAGGTTCACAACTTTCTTGCTGAGTATACCAAAGTTAGAATTAGCTTTTCAGCTAGCATGTACGCTCTCTATGCACTTTGTAGTATTTTGCTGATGTAGTACACTAGTAGTTGTCTTTGGACTTCTTGACACACCAAAACTGAGCCTACTGCTATTTTTGAAACTGCTAAGTATAAATATAGGTTTTCTCCAGAGATTGGTGATTTTAATGTTGGTAATGCCTGAAGCTGCTCCTTCAAGGACTCATATGTTTTTTTGACTTTCCTCATTCCAACTAAACTTCTTTACCTTCTTAAGGACATCGGAGAGTGGGAAATGTTTCTCAGCTACCTTTGAAGCAAATCTACTAAGTGTTGCCAAAGATCCCATTTATATTTGCACTTCCTTAGCTGTTCGTGGTTGAGGAAGGTCAAGTGTAGCTTGTATTTTCTCTGGATTGGCCTTGATCCCTCAGAAGGATACCTTGTATCATAAGAATTTCCATGTGCCTACTCTAATTATTGATTTCTTGGGATTAAACTTCATGTCAATCTCACTTTGTATATCTAATGTTTCCTTCAAGTCTTCCATGAATTTACATATCCTTATGCTTTTGACAACCATGTCGTCAACATATGCCTCTACATTTCATCCTATTTTGCTCCTGCATTTTTTAGGCAAAACAACATTTTCACTTAACAAACAATTACATAGCTTGTTATGAACGCCAAATTCTCTACATATTCTAGCTTCATCAGTATTTGGTTGTATACTTTATACGCATCGAAAAAGGCTAGGACTTCATATCCTGAAATTGCTTCGACTAATTAATCAATCTTAGGAAAAGGATAACAATCCTTTGTGCATGCCTTATTTAGATCAGTGAAGTCTAAACACATTCTCCACCCCCGCGTCTACCTTTTTTTACCGTCATTGGGTTCGCTAATCATTTCGAATAGGTTACCTTCTTTAGAATACCAGCCTGAAGCAATGCTGTTACTTCCTCTTTAATTGATTTCTGCCTGTCACTAGCGAAGTTTCGCTGCTTTTTCTTGACTAGTTTGTTCGAATCGCTGATATTCAAAGAATGGGTAGCAATTCTTAGATAAACTCCTCTCATGTTCTGCACACTTCATGCAAATGTATTTTTTATGATTTCGCAGGCCTTTTATGATCTTTGCTTTCTCCAGATATGGAAGATGTTTTCCTATTTTGATGCACTTAGAATTGTCTTCGTCATCCAAGGTGACAACTTCAGTTTCTTCTCTCAAATCTATTGCTGATTCGGATTGCCTGAGTAAGCCATTATCTGAGACAGCGCTAACCATCTTTGTTTTCTCTAAATGTTTCCATGTTTTCATCGTAATGACCATGAACTATCTCGCTATTTGTTGGTTTCCTCTTATTGTTGCAATTCAAGCTGAAGTCGAAAACTTTATTACTAAGTGGTATGGGGACCATATCACCTTTGTTGTGTTCATCCAGGGTCTTCCTATGATAGCATTAAATGGACTCGTGCATCCATGACCACAAAATTTCCCATAATGGTACAATTTCTATCACTTTCACCAATGGTAGCAGACAGTTGTATGTTACCCAAAGGTGTCTCTGCTCGTCCTGTAAATCCTACAAGTGAGGATGTGGACTTCTTTAGATCAGTCCGCTTGAACGCCTATCAAAACAATTGACAAATAGGATATCAACTACACTCCAATCATCCACAAATAATCTATGAACTGTTGCATTTCCAATTTTAGCGACAATGACCATTGGGTCATTGTGAGGTGAAGCATTGGGAACTGTATCCTCTTCGCTAAATGTGATTGTCTCGTCAGAACGAATCCTCTTTCTAGCATGCTCTTATGATGGTGAATATCTAGCCTTGCATTTCCATATATTGTTGGATAGGGACTCAGTTGATCCATGTATAGACAAGATTACTCTTTCTGGATCCTCGGTCACTATTTCTTCGTCATAATCCACCGCCACAGTCATCTTCTGATTTTTGCTTTGTGTGTTCGCTAAACCTTAGTTTTTTTGCCTTAGAGCTCCCTGCTTTGTTGGCTTCGTTGTATCGACTTTCCCCATTCTCTTTCTTGTACTGGACCAGATAGTCATTCCTTAGATTCTCCTCTATCTGCCTCCTCAGATCTCTACAATACTCGATGTCATAGCCATGGTCTTTGTGGAAAACACAGTATTATTCTCAGGATCTCTTGTCTGGAGGTGCTATCATTGTTACCACTTTGCAAAAATAACTCCCTATTTGCTTTCCATATTTCTTTTCTCAACCTTATCAAAGGTGTTTCTTGGAATGATGCGACTCGCATCCCTAATTCTCTTACCTTTAAAGGGATGTTTCTTTTCCCTTTTTTACAAATACTTTATGTGGATATTCCATTATCCTTTTCTCGCCTCACTCCCCCTCTATCTTGCGGTTATTCACTTCTTCGATTCGCACATATTGCTCAATCATTTTTTGTAAGTTTCTTTGGGTTTTCCCAGTATGTTCTTCGTGAGTTCCTTGTAGAAGTTTCTTGATCTCATGCCTCCTATAATTGCGCCCAAAGAGGAATGGAATGACAGATTGTGAACCTGAAAACTTTCAGTGACGACCTATTATGATAGTCTGTGAGACTTTCGTCATTTTGGAGCTATGTTGTTTAAGCCCGCGATTGTTTTGGTGAACTTCTGCTTCTGGTAGAAGTGACCCAAAACAAATCTAACAATTGTGCCAAGGCTTAATGCTTCCGTTTGGCAAGTCTTCTTACCATGTGATCGCTGTTCTCGATAAGAAAATAGGGAAAGTCTTGCATACCAATTCGATTTCCGCATTGTAAAATCTAATGCTATTGCGATATGAATACATAAATTCTTTTGGGTCTGTGGTCCCATCATATATTTTAACATGGAAAGGAAGCTTGAAGTTCAAATTTCGAAGATACGCTGCCAACAGTGATTTATCCACATCATTATCTGCCACTACATCCCTTAATTTATCCTTGTACTTAAGGCTCTCATACCCTTGACTTGGTATTTTATTTATCCTCGGGGATTTCAGCTTGAGCGTGGCTACAAATTGATTGTACAGTCTTTCTCTGTTCGCTTCTAAGAATGTTGCGAATGATTTTCTCTCTTTTTATTGGTTTGTATTAGGGGATTCAGTTTCCTCCTCATTTTCCTCCGTATCTTTACGCTTGGTTTCCCTTTCTCTACTAGGGACATATGCTTAATC